>JAQFZT010000312.1:0-29134 GCA_034696325.1 Camisiidae sp. | reverse complement strand
TAGTTTTATATTTATTCTTACAATCAATAAAACTTTTCACTACTTTTCATAAGCATTTGCCCATAACATGCAGAGTAGAGTTTTAGAACTTAAAACTCGTTCAAACTCTCAACTTAAACTAGTTTTAGTGAAAAATATATCAAACTATTTAAAAATCAAAACATTCTTTTAAGTATTACCATAAATATAAATTTTTAAAAATAATTTCTCTAAACAAATAAGACTAAATTCAAGTAATAATAAATAATAATAGCATTTTTTATTAATAAAATTCACAAAATGACTAATAAGATATATCTATAAGTTTTATGAAATATAATAAATTCTGAGCTCACATAAAATGTATTTAAATCAAGATTTTCTATAAAACACTTAACAATACAGTGGAAAATACAATGAATGCACTATTTTTACAAATATGCCAAACCCTAATGTTTCGAGATCTTTACAGACTCTCTTCATCAGTGGCTTTGTTTTTGCTAACTTATAGTTAGTTTAAATTTTCCATTTTAAAGATGTATAAGTTTTCAAATTATATTTTCTTACAGTAAAAAAATTAAGTAAAAGCGAAATTCAAACTCTTTATAAGAAAGTAACTTAAAGGCCATTAACCACATCTTCAGTCATCTCTACTTTTGAGTTGTCATTACAATTGTTTCCTTCAATTACTTGATTATTACTTTCTTTATGTTAACTATTATTCTGTGGAATGCTCTGAACTCCTGAATAACTATTTTTACGACCGCAATCAATATTACGAAGTTTATTAATGTCTCATAATCTACTTGAGTGACTAAAACCTGTATTTTATTAGACACAGTGTCTCCCCATTTGTATAAGAGAGGCTGAAGGGAAGTGGGCTGACAAGTAACTGGGCAGAATATCCATAGTATCCAGATAGATCCAGAGTATCCAAAGTATCCAGATTTAAGAGAGATCCAGAATATACAGAAATATTGAGAGTACTCAGAAAGGTGAGGTTCTTGTCGGATCTGGTCGAGTGTGGTATCAGAAGACTCAGCATGATCACTGAATCCAACAATGTGTCACACATGGGGTGAGGTTTCAGGAAAAAATTTCCCCTTAGGACCCAATTGATAATTTGAATCCTAAATTCTTAAAATCGGTGTCAAATGTGTATGCAATGAATTACTCTCACATTAGTGTTGACTGAAAAGCTAATCTTCTTATGCATTCATACAAATATAACTAACATTTTATGACTTAATACAATATCCAAATGATTATTTGAAAATGACATTTGTCTCCATTAAAATAGAATAAAAATAAGAATTTTTTTGAAATTTATAGGAAATTTTGCGACGCGAGTGGATGTTTAAACTGGTTGGTAATGAAATATTTGAAATAAGAGGAGAAGATTTGACTGGAAAAGAGAATGACGTTTACGCTAAATGCGAAATACTCATAAACGCGAGCAGTGGTTTCACTTATGAATATTCGCTATCAGTTAATGGAAAACAACTTAAAAAGTTTCGAGAAAAGCAGTCAAAAATCATGAGAACCTGGCTTTTCGAGTTGAAAGGAGAAGAGTGGAGAGTGGCCTTAGGTTTGCAACCTTTCTATCATATTCATTATATATATGTGTTTTACTATTTAGAGAAAGATTCTCTGGATATTTGGGTCAACGGAATGAAGGCAGAGACCACTCATGAGTTTGCAGAGGAAGGAACAGAAATGCATTTCTTTCTCAATCAACAACAAAAGGCTTGCATTAAGACTATAAGCAGTGGAAACAAAAAGGAAGGAATCGTTTACTCGTTAATTGTCAACGGAATTCAAATTCCGGAATGTTTTATGTGAATTAATGTTATTTGAGTTATAGTACAAAAAGTCTAAAATCAATTTATTACTTATATTTGATATTTTATGTACAAATTCTATTCTTTGTTGACTAGAATGCAGAAAAAACGAATTCTAGTTTTGTCTGAAAGTTATATTTTAATGTTTGAAAAATAAAGATGAGTTTATTTTGTCAATTTTGATGCATTGTATTGTTTGAAGAATGCTTTACCGAATTCATAAGTACTAATCATGATAGCACATGCGGGCGCAACCTTTATAATGCGCGGAACAATCCCTGTATAGAGTCCACTAAATCCCCGTTCTCTATATATTTTAATCATAATGTCCAGAGTCTTTGATGCCTCTTTTATTTGAACATTTGACTTGTGTTTCTGAGAAGTGACTTCCATTTCTCCCAATTCTATTTGTCGATGAGTTTTCACCACATCGAATGGAAGTGTGATAATAGCAGATATAGTGCCTGCAGTCGCACCCGAAAAGAAACTGAACCCGAATGAAGGCTGCGGTTGATTGAAGTGTTGCTTCAAAAACTCATAGTTAGCCCAATATATACAAGAAAATGGCACATCTCGAAGAATAGTAGCACTCAATCCACGCCATAAAGAAAAAAATCCTTGATTTTCCATTAAACTTTTGACCGCTTGGCCCACTTCTAAATAGCTTAACTTTTTTGATTGCATTTTAGTTCTAATCATTTCTAACGGACTTATAGTTGTGGCCGCAAATGTTCGGGCACAACCGCCTGACACTACTGGAACCCAAAGAGGTTGATGTCCTGAATTGAGCTTCGAATTGATATAATCACGCAATTGATCATAAACTGTGAAATAGATGACAGTCGCGGGAATGGCCATAACTCTGATAAATGAAAAAATTGAAAATCAATATATGAATCAAATGTATTGATATGTATTGTTGGACATACAGAGTTGGCGGAAGACCACTCCATAGTGAAGATATACCTTCGTTTCGAGTAATCTTAATGAACGCGTCCTTTAATTAATTAAACATTCAATTGTTTAATAGTTTCAAAATGGTTATAGACTTCATGTTATGAACTAAAGAAATAATACAAACCAGAGTTCCATTGAAATGACCGGGTCTTCGATACCATTTATCATTGTTCTGTGGAATCACTGCAGCACTTATGCTGTGATATGAATGCGAATTTTGTCCAATAGCCTTACCATTAATACCATTGTTATTACCATTATTAGGACAATAACAGATGTGTTCCATTAATCCATTGCAGTATAAAAAACATTTATTACGCATAAACTCTTTCTGTTGTGCCTGAAGTCGGATCTTGACCACATCCAAAGGTGTCACTAATAATTAGACACAAAAACAAAGTAAACATCAATTTACGTCTCAATACATAATAGAAATAGTTATGACAAACTTTCAAACTTTAATCAAAGTTTAAGTAAACAAATAATAAATACATCAATAAATAAGACATAAATGAATGGAAGAGAATGAATAATACCGAAGACAGATGTGGCCAACGCTCCCGTACATGAAGAGATCATCTGTTGATACGGTGTTATCGATGTATTTGTATTCAAATTCATCTGTAATGATGTTTGTGTTGATTGTGATCTCTCTTCTGTTATAGCATTTAATGCATTCATTTTTGAAACTCATTTAACTATTTATATGACTTCTAATGTCATAATTAGTAAATTAATTTCTAACTCTTACTTATATAAAATATCACAATTAAAATATTAATTAAAACATATAAAAGACAACCATTTCATTGAAACAGTGTGTAAAGCATTGCATCAGAGGTGCCTCACATGGACTCTATTCACACTTTTTAACTATTAGTTTCTTTTATTGCTTTGTAGTTATATTCAAAACCATTGCTTTTTAACTAACAAATAGACCCATTTTAATCATAGAGATTTTTCTATTCATAAACAATAGCTTTAATTCATTTAAATGTCAAATTATTTATTTCATTTATTATTTAATTAAATTAAAATTAAATTTATTAAAACTCTTAACAAATATTAAAATTGATTAATTTGTACAAAGATTTAGAACTTAAATAAAGGAAAATTGAATTATTAAGTTATTTGTAAAGTATAGCGTATGTTATGTTTAAACCAATGAAAAAGTTTTCTGCTTTGTCACTGCAGTCACTCTTTTCAACATTAAGTATTTTCAAAAGTGTCTCACTATTGATATTAATTAAATATTAAATTAATTATTAATTTATTGAAAGTGATAAATATTTGTTCTTAAATATAAAACAAGTAAATACTTATCTAATCGAGAAAAATGGCATCAGAAAGATATAGCTTTTCATTGACTACTTTCAGGTAAAAACTGTTCAATCATTTAATTGTCAAAAATTGAATTGAAAATTGAATTTTTGTTTTGGTTTAATTGAATTAAACATTGATTTAATTGAATGATTAGTCCGTCTGGAAAACTGGTGCAAATAGAGTACGCGTTGGCGGCTGTGGCAGCGGGTGCGCCGTCGGTAGGCATTAAAGGTATTTATTATAAAATTAATGAATGTTTTGTTAAATAATTCAATCGATATTAATGTGTATGTAATGTAATGATAGCATCAAATGGTGTTGTTTTGGCGACAGAGAAGAAGCATAAGTCTATTATATATGAAGAGCACAGTATATTCAAAGTGGAACACATCACAGACCACATCGGACTTGTGTACAGTGGAATGGGTCCCGACTATAGGCTTCTTGTGAGACGAGCGCGAAAAATAGCTCAACAATACTTTCTCACATATTCTGAACCCATACCTACCACTCAATTGGTTCAACGCGTCGCTCATATTATGCAAGAATACACACAATCTGGTGGTGTCCGACCTTTTGGGGTCTCTCTACTGATTGCCGGCTGGGATAATGACAGACCATTTCTCTTTCAATGTGACCCTTCTGTGAGTCCCAACTCTGACATTCATTTAATATTCAATTGAAATAATATTTTATATTTGACTGAAAGGGTGCATACTTTGCATGGAAGGCAACAGCAATGGGCAAAAATCACATAAATGGCAAATCATTCCTTGAAAAACGGTTTGTTTCTATTCCTTTAAAAGCTTAATAAACAGTTTAACTTTTTTATTATAAAACAGTTATAACGAAGACTTAGAACTTGAAGACGCCATTCAAACAGCAATATTGACGTTGAAAGAAGGCTTTGAAGGGCAGATGACTCAAGACAACATTGAGATCGGCATTTGCAACAGTCAAGGCTTCAGACGGTTGTCTCCAACTGAAGTCAAAGACTATTTGGCAACAATTTAAACTTTTTATTAAATTTTCATTTTTAAAGTAAAGTGCAGTTGATTTAAATAACTTTACATTAAAATAATAAAATTATTTGTATTTTTTCCATTTCAATAAAACGATTTAAATCTATTTAATAATGATTTTGTGATGTTCTGTAAAGAATGTTTTCTTTATAAGAATTATGTCAATCTTGCGAACCAAACCCATCAAATTTCTAACCAAATGTTCTAAAATAAACTTTATTTAACTTAAATGTTTCAGTTATAGTTATAATCTATTTTAACTATTGAGTCATTAAAAGGAATCATTCCTTTTACTATGTTTTGCAACTTTTATAAGCTTTAGTCCTCTTTTGGTTCTAGACTTTATATAATTGTGATTGTGTTCTAAGGATTAATTTAGAAGAAAAATACTTTTTTAATAATACAACAAAAATAAGAAGTATTTTCTGACTCTAATATTTGAGTTAAACTGCAATTGAAATTTTGAAAAATTTTTCTATTGACAACTATTTGATTGAACAGTTTGATTGGATGAGTTTAATTGTTTAATAATGTTAATTATGTTAACATTTGGATAAATCATGCCTTTCATGTCTCTGTTTAAAGAGAAGTACAAAAATTCACATTAAAAGTAGAAAACAAATCGCCAATTACTCCGTCGGACTATTATTTGAAGAATAATACTATTTATTACAACTTTGAGAAAAGTTAAAATACAATTTTTGACGCGCAGTCGCAAATCAGTTATGTGTCTCTCCTTTTATATACGTAAGGGTTACGTCCCTTTATATTATTTATACAGGTGACCATCCCTAGGAGGGCTCGTTCCGGGAGATTTTCATGTAAAGGCAAGTCAGCACTTCAAATAAAGAGTTAAGTTAGAGTTCAAATAATGAGTCTGTTTATAATATATTCAGTTATTTTAAGTTTAATCGAAAATATTTATAATAAATTAAAAAGTAGAGAATCATGCAAAATGAAAAGATGCGTACAGTACTGGTAACTTTTATTAGAATAATTTTTTGAAACCATGTTAAGACTTGAACAAATTAGTTGACAGTTCAACAGTTAAATCCAGTTTTGAAAGTTGATTTTATCCTGTTTTGAACTTCCAGAAGGCATTGGTCGGGTAGAATGGAGAATAACCCCTAATCCTCGATTCTCCCGGACACTGATGTAGTCACCTCTACTCATATCATATTACGTTTCATTTGTTTCGTTTATTTGACGATTTCATTGAAAGCCTTTCACTTTTATCAAGTATTTTGTGTATTATTTTTAATTAAATTAATAATAATTCAATAAAATTATCGGAAAAGAAGAAGTAATTGAAATAGAGGTAAGTGTTTATGTAATTGATATGTGTTTTACTTTAATTGACAGGAAATGATTTAAAAATGATTGAATTAATGGCAAAACACAAACAATCGCTTAAATCGAAAGCTGTTTTCACTATTGATTTGCTCTCATTTGCCGAAAATGGTTATAAAACGTAATTCTCTTATAATAACTGTTACTCTCTAATAATGAATAAAGTCATCTCTTCTTTTAATGGGATTTGAATTTAATATTTATATGAAATTTGAAAAATGAATGCAATTTTGATGAAAAGATCATCTGAAATGTCATTCAAATTGAGACATTCTCTGAGTCTCACTCTTTATAAGAACTGATTCCTCGTTCAGCTCTTGAGTCACTCCTCATAAGTGTTCCCCCAAATGGTCCTCCATTTAAGTATTCATAATAAATGGCAATTAAAATGAGACGTATTTTGGTATTCAAATCTAAATTGTTTTATAAAAACAATCATTTCTATTATAAAGATGTCATTCAATGAAATATTCAAATAATTGTTGCAATGATTGAGAGAAATGATTGCAATTTATGAATGACTGCAAAGGTCATGACTCATCCGTTCACTCATTCAATGATTTGATAGGAATTGGTTTCAATTGATGGCAACAACAGATTTCGGGAAAATAGCACTGAAATCATCGGCGAAAATGTCACTGAATGACAGATTCCAACTCTTAAGACAAACACAATTGAGAAGAACTCAAACCAATGCTATTAATAATAGCAATAATACAGCGATTCAATTAAGACAAGGCTCTCAAAGGAATAAACGATTGGCGTTACAGATGGCAAACAGGCCTTCAGTCATCTCTGCCTTAAGAGTTAACAGTAGTCAAGGAATCAAACAAAGACTCGGAAATCAGAGATTCATTAACCGAAACAACAATAACATTAATAACAATCGAAACATAAATGCAAGAAATCCTAACCAAAAGCGACTCATAAATCGATCCAATATTAATACCGTTGCTCTCAATCGAAACCGAGTAAATATTAACCGAAATCGTGCTAATAATAACCGAAATCAAGTCCGAACACAGTTTCAAAATCGACGCAAAAATTCTCAAAATATTGGAGTGATTGTTGGCGTTCGACAGACAGCTCGCAAAGGTTTGCATTAATGTTATTATTGTTAGTAATTATTTATATTCGACACTAATTTAAGTTTATTCCTCAAAGCTGTCAAAAAGAATCGTTTTCGGTTGCAATCATTTAAGACCGCAAATCCTACCAAAGCGAGTATTAAACAGAGAAGAAGAGGAATTGGCGGACAGTTTCGAAATCAGACTCAAACTAACAAAACTGGAGCCAAAAAGTTGAGAATTAATCGAAACTTCAACGCACGAAACAATGGAGGACAACAACAACAACAACAACAACAAAAGAAACGAAATGTTAAACCTGATAAACAGCAATTGGACAATGATTTGGACGCCTATATGGCCGGCACTAAAAGCTATTTAGACGCAGAATTGGACGCTTATATGTCTCAAACAAATTAATGGTAATTCAATAATTGAAGCGTTTCTTAATTTTAATGAGATATTAATCTGAATAATTGTATTTTTAGGTGTTGGCCATCAGTGACTCTTCACCTCAAATATTAGTTGTATTTCCAATAATTTAGTAACCATTATAAGTCCTCATATCGTATATTCATGAACATTACATTGTAATTACACTCAATTCTGTTCTTAATAACTAATATCTGTTTTATTAAAAGTCATTTTTGTTTTTTGGAATAACACTAATCCGAATACTTATGTGAATCGTTTTCAAAATTTCATCATTTATTCTGATGAATACCAGTGTTATAATTCTTTAGATTCAGACTAAAATTCAAATTTTGTTTTTCAAAGTCATGTTTTGCAAAAATATTCACAAATAAACTAATTTTCGATTAAACATTTGTAAATTTTTGAAATACAAACTTATTTTGAACTCAATTAATTTAATGGTTCTTGAAATTTGAGTTTTTGGATTTGAACAGGTTTTGAAAACTCCTAAATTTTCGTAACATTATCTTTCAAACGATAGTTAAAAGTATTTGCTTTAAATTATAGACAAATGACAAAATATATAATATTTATGGTTTAAATTAAATGAGTTGAGCCAACTTTTAATTGAACGGTTACTGCACTATAAATGATAATAATCTATCAATTATTTATGTGGAAAATGGTTCTGAACATAAAAAAAGTTGCGAATATTTTTGATAATACAAGAAGTTTTTATCGGTTTTAAATATTATAAGAAGTTGAAAGAATGAAATAATAAAAATAATAATTTGTTTTGAGCGCTATCTCTAATTAGGTGTTAAAAGTTTGGTCAATAATACTCAGTATTTCAATGATAAAAATACATTTAAAGAGTGTTTAAGTTATAATACTGTAAACAAATTTTTCATTTTTTAAATACTGTTTAAAATAAGCAAAACATTTGTGTAATTAATACCAAAGTCGACAACAATCAGTTCATAAACAAATCAATCACTTCAATAACATTTGAGAATTTATGTTTTATTACAAAAATCTAAATATATTAAGCAGTCATTTATTTGTGTCTCATCTGAAAAAATCGGTTTTCATATCAAGATCTCTAAGCGTTAAAATGTCATTAAACTATTTGAGGTATTAATACATTATATGATATTTGATTTGATTTTGAAATGAAATTTGGTTTATATTTGATCGCAAAGAATAAGTGAAAGAAGATTTTGAATGAAATTATTAAAATTGTTAAACTTGTAATAATTATGATATTATTTGATAAAATGTACATGATAAAACGCTATAAATTATGATTGCAATACACCTATACATGTGTATTTGATTGGATACCCTTTTCTAAGTGAGAAAAGTCCGTAAATGCATTTATAATATTTATCGATTAGAGCAAAGAGTCGTAAGCCAGAGCTCTGTTTCTATGACAATGGTTTTGAGCTGAATTGCATTTCAATTTAATTTCAATCCTAATTTTAACAGAGAGTCATTTCCAAATGTTTCCAGCTTTAGCTCTAAGTTTTATTTATATCAAAAGTCAATCAAATTTTATATTCTTTTCAAAATTGTGTTTATTTTAGTGAAACATATTTCTAATTATGTTTTGAACAATTTTTTTAATATAAAATTTTTTTTCATATAAAATTTTTTTCATATAATATTTTTAAAATCAATGAATTTGAGTGTAAAAGATATAGCAATAGTAGTATTTAAAAGTTTTATACACTCAACAAGATTTTCAACTAATTAATTATTTAAGTCAATAGAAGTAAAAATGAATTGTATGAGAAAATAAGTTGATTATTATATTTTTGATTTATAATTAATATAATAATTTGATTTGAAAATGATTATTAGAGTCTAAATATTGATATAATTAAACTTTGAGTTCTATTCGAGTTGAATGAATGTTAAGTTATTTTAATAGCCATTTGAAGTTGAGTTGATTTTTGTAAACACTTGAGAGAGGAATATAGTATTGCTTTTCTCTTCAGTTCACGCATGAAATAAAGTTTTAGCTCTTTTTCATTATTCCGCTTTCAGTTGAATGGATATAAATATCAGAAAAACTAAATAATAGATCTATAAAAAAATTGAAATGAACTTGTATAAGGACTAATGTAATATTTGTCAACTTAATTTCTGAGTTGTATGTGATAAAGAAATCATAAATTTATACTTAAATCAATGGGATCGCCGACCAATTCATCAAAATTTCCATTATGTGGTAGACGTAGTGTTTCGAGCATTACAGATATGTGTGGAATAAAGACTAGGAGATCATCGAGTCTTCCCCGAAGACTCATGTCTGTGTCTTTCAGGACACACAAAGATAAAAAGAATAACGAAGAAAAGTATCTCTTTAAGAGTGAGATACCTTCTCGTGATTCGCTTATTAAATACATCAGGTTTTGCATTCATTTAATTTCGTGCTCAAAACTATTATCTATTTATTGATTATTCTTTAATTCATATTTTATGACTTATTTTATATTTCGTGTTCAGTATTATAAATGTTTATTTAATATCAAATCTAACAAAAAGATCATTAAATGATTGTTTGGTTTATGAATTCAGTCAATCGGAAGCAATCAAAATAGATCAGGAATTGTTCTCAGATTATGGATTCAGTGTTGACCAGTTGATGGAATTGGCGGGTCTCAGTGTTGCCACTGCTATTGCTAAGTCATACCCATCTGTAACCGGAGATAACAACACATCTGTTTTGGTCTGTTGTGGTCCAGGAAATAACGGCGGCGACGGTCTTGTGGCTGCCCGTCATCTCAAGCTATTTGTGAGTCAAACCATTTGCTTATGAAATAATATTCAAAATTCAATTTTAAATTAACATAACTTCTCAAATAGGGGTTTAAGCCGACAATCTTTTATCCAAAACCTGGAAATTCTCAGTTATTTAAGAATTTAGTGAAACAATGTCAAGAGTTTGAACTGCATTTTCTCTCTTATTTGCCTCATGAAACTCATCTCATAAGCGATTCTTACAATTTGATAGTCGACGCTATATTTGGGTTCAGTTATAAGCCTCCGATTCGGGCACAATTTGCAGAAATATTGACTAAAATGGTTGAAGTCGGGGCTACAGGCGTTCCCATTATTAGTGTTGATGTCCCGAGCGGTTGGAATGTAGAAGAAGGGCCGCCAAGAGATGATACCCCTATCTTACTGCCCGAATGTCTGATTTCTTTGACAGCACCGAAAAAATGCGCCAAACATTTCAATGGTCGCTATCATTGGTTGGGCGGAAGATTCATTCCATCAATTCTCGCACAAAACTATAAACTCAATTTACCTGAATATTCAGGAACAGAACAGTGTGTTCTCATTCACAAAAATGATTAGTTTAACAAATTTCTTCTCATTTTAAATAATATAAAAATACTTTTTAAATCATATGTACTTTAATTGTTAATATTTGTAATTTTTTCAAAAATCAATATTTTTATTGCCCTTTAATATTAATATATAATTGATTTATCAAAGTATGAAAGTATGTAATTGTATGCAAAGTGATGTTTTATGTGTATAAAGCGGTTCACTTATTCATTAAATTAAATAATGTTATATTTTTGCTCTTTTCAGGTATTAACAACTCTATTGTTATTATTATACATCAAGTTTGTATTATTTGATTTTAGGGCTGAAACAGTAATCTATTCATCTCTATTTCAATTCATTTTCTATTCTTATTCCATATAAAGCAAAGTTCAAGTAAAATAAGTGCATAAAAGCTTCTAATAATAGAAAAAATTTCATTTATTATGAAGTTATTAATCCTAACTTAGAGTGAATCAGTAAAGTCTGATTTTTATCTTCATTCTATTGTATATAATTTTTTTGCAGAATTTGGCACAAATTGATTGAATATTAAAGCTTTTGAATGCCTAAATTCATGTTAATTAAACCATTTATGTAATGTTCACATCAATTCCTTTATACTGTATAACATATGTATTTCCATTAGACTTCTATTAAATAGCATCAATGCAATCAAAACCATACAAAATTATTTTCAATTCTAAGTTATTTTTAAAATCTGTTTAATGAGGTTATACTGTTTCGAGGGTATTGATCGGTTTGTTCGAAGCCTTCAAATTTCAAATGTCAAAACTCCAAACTAAGCATTAAATTAATCAATGAATTAATTTAAAGCTAATTTTATTTTCAAATTAAAATGAATGCTTGAAAACTAGTAAAAATTTAGAATGAATGAAATTTTTGAATGATTTCCTAAATGATAAATATATTTATGGAAAGACAATTAATAAAGATCTCTCAATTAATAAAGAATATCTAAGAAAGATTATTATCGATCGCCACCAATATTGAGCTAAATATTATTGCAAGTATTGAGTATGTTTTGTACGCTTTCTTCTCACTAATTAAATGGACTTAAAGAAGTCGGGGGTAAAGCACTGCGAAGCTATATAGAGAAAAACTGCTTTAAAGTTGTGAAACATTTTTTATTGGGATAGCGTTTCGCGTTTAGCGTTCATTTCTAAACTAAATTAAACATATTTTCTCCATTCAAGCATATCTT
Source organism: Camisiidae sp. (assembly GCA_034696325.1). NCBI lineage: Eukaryota > Metazoa > Arthropoda > Arachnida > Sarcoptiformes > Camisiidae > Camisiidae sp. Next base: position 16,617 of record JAQFZT010000312.1, on the reverse strand, counting down.
GAAACTCAAACCATATATAAATATAAGTTCAAACTCTTATTATTTATAAAAATTTCAAAAAACAATATAAGAGACTTTACCCCCTTTTTCTTTAAGTCCATTTAATTCCAGTCTCTATTCTTGATGTATGAGCACTAAATGTCGGGGCTACACCACGATTCGCCCGCACCCTGTTTTCAATCCCCTCAATAAATAATTCCCAAAAAACTTATCCCATTTTCAAACTCAAAAGTAAACTAAGACCAATGATAACTTATCATATTTCATATAACATAACAAAATTATTAATTGTATTTGAATTATACGTCCTATTCCACTACGAAATAAGCTAATACAGGTAATCCCCCTGTGCAGGGGGTTCAAACTTTGTCGACCACCTAACCGGTCGATCGCGAAGAAAACCCTTTGGGTTTTCTCGCTGTGTTAACTTAACTTTTAAAATCAAATTATTATTTCAAATCATTATACTTTAGTTAAAATAAGTTTCCTTTGGTCTTAGTTTACTTTTGAGTTTGAAAATGGGATAAGTTTTTTGGGAATTAGTTATTGAGGGGATTAAAAACAGGGTGCGGGCGAATCGTGGTGCTCCCAATGTCGGATTAACATCATTTTCAACTATTCAAAACACAATCAAAAGCCATTCTTAGCTATTATTTCAAAAATTATCCTTTTTTTCAATTTTTACTAATTTTTAAACATTTATTTTGATTTGAAAATTAAATTTGCTTTAAATTCATTCAAATTAAGTTAATTTAATTTCTACTTTTGATATTTTGAGTTTCGAACAGTGCAGGTGTCGACCAAACTGACTAACTTAATACCGTTTGGAGAACTATCCAAATTATTTGAGATTAAGTGATTAATTTGCTTTTAAACAATCATAAATTGGAGAATTGACTCCACCCTTGAGTCTTTTGAACATTTTGAAAACTTAGAAACTAATATTTCCTCAATAATATTGGAAAATAAACTCGAGATTCACATCATAAAAACTATTTACATTCTTGTATCGATCTTTTAAAATTTGATATAACTTACTATTTAATGAGGTTATGTCATATATAATATTGGAATCTTTAAGTCGATACTCAAAAAGTTGAATCTACTCAACATAATATGTAATAACTTATAACTTTACTCAATAAATTTTGAAGTTTATTATGAATAATAAAAAATCATATAAAAAATATTCGAATGCATATAATATTTATAAAATAAAAATAGATTGTTGAATGTCATAAAGTTATAATTATAATATACTGGAAGCACCAGGAGTTTAATATTTTTGATTATTTTATAAATAGCCAAACATTATACAACAATTCTAAAGGAGTTTTATGTGCTTTGTTTGGTCTGAAACTCCAGATATCTTATGGCTGTCAAGTATTTAAGTTTGAAATTTTGTTCATTTGGTTCTTCTTTTTAAGATTCTATCATTTTTAAACAAATTTTCTGCAAATTTTGTTATTCAATATGAACTTTCGATATTTGAGATTATACAAGATTAGACATCTAGAAATATATGAGACCTTTCATGAATTGGGCTTCAACTTGAGGAAAAAATTATTTCTCTTATGCATATCATTGAAATTAAATTATAATATTATCTTGAAATTTCACAATCAAGACAAAAAACGTCGCGATTCAATATAAGCGCTTCATTACTTTCAATTATCATTACTTTATTAGTTGAGCTCATTTCAAGCGAACCTTAAGTAGAAAATTCTTCAAAGTCCACAAATAATCGATTAAATGTATTTTCCCATCATTTAAACCGAAAGCTACTGAATAGATAAGTTATGATAATAAGACCGAAGTTTTAAATGTTCGTTAGTATTTAATATATGAAAGTTTTGTTAAATTTATAACATTTATTCACATTAATGGTAACAATAACTAAAACCAGTGATTTCTTTAAAATGGATTCAGTTATTATTTGACATTTGAAAATATTTGAATCAAAAACTAAGAGTAGATAATCAATAAATCCTAAGCTAAATAATTTCTAATCAAAGCTAATGATTAATTTATTTGTAAATATATTGAGTCTAAAAATGATAGACTGCAATAAACTGTAATAAAATGTTTCTTATCTTAACTAAATGTTCATATTTTGTGATGTTGAAGGTGTGTTCAAGTCTGCGTTTATAACCCGTCTCAAAGCACAAGCCTTGAGCAACTCTCAACTTCTTCATGCTATGTTTGAATAAGAAGAACGAGAGTGTTAGGGTTGAAGAAATATATTGAAAGAATTGAAACTCAAATATATAGGCAATTGATGATGACATGTATCTAAAGCGTGGCTTTATTGCTGGTATGATTACCTCTATAATTACTAGTAAGTATTAAAGATATTCTATATTTTTGAGAAATGAAAACATTTTCTCGCAATTATATGAATAACTAATGAGTCGATATAACCACTCAAGCGGTTTCAATAAATTAAAAGAGAGCTCCTGTAGATTGAAGATAAAATTACAATTAAAAAGAAAAGATAGCATTCCTTTCAATTCAAGATTCACAAAGTTTTATTACTTTTTAGCTCATTCATTGAATATTAATTTTCAAAAAGAACATTTTTTTGAGGTCAAAACTTTCAGTTTGCCTTCAAATTAGTGCTCAGTATCGGGTCTCGAGTCTCACTCCAAAATTTCCTTCTCGATTGAGGGAACCTCGAGACTCGTTCGAGTCTCAAATTTGATTTCTATTAATATTATGGCTGTATTTCAGAGAAATGATTAAATATAAATCATAACTTTTGAAGTTTTATTATAAAAATAAAGATTAGTTTGAAATTATTGAAGAAAAATGAGTTAATAATGATTTTGAAATTTAATGCATAAAAATTAAGTTCTTAATGCTTTTGAAAATTGGAGAAATAGTCGAGACTCGAAGAGTAAGAAATTTGGAGACTCGGGAACCTGAAAAATATCGACCACTATTTGCGAAACTTATAATTGACATTTGATTACTTGATTCACAGCATAAAAGTTAATTTCTAGAGATAATTGTGAATAAAATTATAATTTTCTCATAAATGATTTGCATAAGGTTAAAAGGAAAAGTTTATTACGAAATTCAATCATTAATTTCTATGAAAGATAATTCATTTCTTTGTTTAAACTGTGAAACATTATAAAATCAAGTAATTGTTTGGCTGAATCACTAATAGTGATGAGACAAGCCTTTAAATGTCATGTGTTATTAGGCTATCATTTAATTGATGGATTGAGAGCCGCATAATAATAAGGCAGCCTTTCATACGATTTTTTACATCTATTTAGTCTCCAATAGAAATAGAGTATAAGTTTATGGCTTACTATTGGTGTTAAACCTAGAAAATGGTTTCGCCCACTAGTTTCCCAAAAGTTGAGAGCATAGAAGAGCGCAAACGTGAACTTTTTGGGTATTAGGAATGGCGCAAAATATTAAAGACCTGATTAATGTCTAGATGGCAGTCACCTAAGAGTGAAGTGAAATTTATGCATCGCATGAACTGGTAGTGAAGATAAAAGTGGTTTCCTGTGCATCTGTTATCGGGTCCACATCTAAATTGGTGCGCATCTAAAGTGTTTGCGCATTACATACACATACATTCACACACATTCAAGTTTCACTTTCTTGAGTCAAATTGCATTTTACTGACTTTGAGTCCAATCTTTTGATGTAAAAAACATGAATACCTTAAAACCTTAATTATTCGACTCGTTTCGCATGAAAGACGCCTTTCCTTTTATGTTTCTGATGCTAATCCTCATAAAGGCTCATATTTTTCAACTTCAATATATATGTTTTGATAGTCTTCTCCCTTTTGAGTCTTGAGACACATCTTTCTTTGATATCTCATAGAGTTTCTGAGATATTCTCTCACACTCTCACCAACTCTTATGCTATTAGAATCTCAAACTTGAAAAGATGTAAAGGAATGTCGGCATTGACTGTGTTTAGAAAGTTTTTGCGGCTCACATATACTCTCAATTACAAACATAAGCATTACATTGAGCTATAATATAAAAGCGTTCAACTGTTTATTTTGAATGAAAGCGCTCCCAATATATAACTGAGCTTAAGGTTTCTGTTGGCAAAAACTTTGTTTAAATTGAGTCAATGTAATGATGATTATGATTACTGGAAGTAATGATGTCTTATATGGTTTCCCCTTTTTCGGCAAGAGATCTGCAGAACTGGTAAAACTGGGATTATGTATAAGATATTTAAAGAGGAATTGTGTGTACAGTTGAATGTTTAATGGCATTGAAAAATGAATGTAATGCTATTTATTTCCAATTCTATTTGATTCCATGTGTGCCCAAAAGTGAGTTATGTTAGCAGTCAAGCAGTCAAAGAGGAGTCAGGAGTTCATCCCAATCTGATATATTGAACGCTAATCATAGCCTTTGGCATTAAATAGTGCAGCTCTCGCTCTCTCGCCTAAAACACTGTTGAGCCCAGACTTGAACAAAAAAAAGAGAAGTCAAAAAGGCATCATTTGAAGCATTTGAAAGCATTTGAAAGCATTTGAAAGCACCGCATAGTCAACCTATACCAGTATAAGTAGTGTATTTTTAGCAGTCAACCAATCGCGTTGTTCACCTTAGGTTTCTAGTCATCCCTCCCATTCGTAGCCGCTTTTGCTCAAAGCAATGCACAAGACATGAATGCCTGCGAGAGTCAGATTCATCTCAAAATTGAGCTCCACTTTTAACTTAAACTTCATTGCTCTTCATCATCATTATTGTGCACAGTATTATGATTTTTCATGTGACACATAGTGTTTCTCAAAGATCAGGTGCAATGAAGTGATTATGTGTTTGAATTTGATTATGTGATTGATTGTGATTCTCTTCTGTTTCTGTTCATTATGCGATTCATCACATTATGAACGGATTCGACACAACCGAACACAGCAGCAATAGTGGCCAAACACTTCATATCTCAATTAAGCGGCCAGAAAGCTTAGGTAATTCATTTGAAACTAGTGCACCACAAGTTCCAACTCACGTGACTTCATCCTCAGTCTCCTCATCATCAACTGATAGAATGAGATCTGGTTCAGGAGAACCACAACTTCATAGTGGCATAAGTAGTACAACTCCGATCTGGACTTCTACTGGAAATGCCTATGAATTTGATCCGTACCCGAATCAACACAACGGGACAGCGGCCTCATCATCATCTTCATCATGTTGTATGAGCGCAGGCAATGGCAGTAATAACAATCATGCACATCACCCGCCACCACCTCCACCTCCAAGTGGTGCCGGTTCTTACTATTATGCAAGTGCCACACCGGACGCTTCCACGGCCAGGCCATGTAAACCGGCACCCACTAAATTCTGGTCAAACTCTGCATATGATGCAGCAGTTAATGGTCCGTCGACTCAAATGCCCAGTGATTCCATAGTAGCGGCCGCTGTCTGTCATGGAAGTGCATTCGCAGCCGCGGCTGCACATCATGCGGCGGCCAATCATGTGGCGGCTGCGGCCTCTGCCTGGTGTAATTACTCACCGTATCATCAAACAGCTAGAGCTGATCCATACCTAACTGGTGAGACTGACCACAGAGCAGCATTTGTTGACACATACCATCCTGCTATGAGAAACTTCCCTACTGTCGGTGCAGATCAAGGATGTAGTGGTACTTCAGTTGGAGGATGGAATCAGACGCCTAGTGGTGCACCTCCGCCAACATCAGCTACCGGTACGTTATCTCAAATTTAATATATTATATTATTTAAATAGCATTAGTAGAGAATTGTTAGTTTTACTGCTTTATATTAAATGACCGGCTGTCCAACCATTGCTCTAATGGATCAAAATTTCATCCCCTTTTTGATAGGCCGTGACTATAAAAATACAGTTAAGTATCTGTTTTAATGTAGTAATAATGTGAGCACTAGTGGCACAACTTTAACATTTTAATGCATGACAGAAGTAAAGCATTTATTCAATCGCACAGAATTGCATCTGAATCGCATCTATACCTCCAATACCTTTAGATATAAAGCATTCTCTGTTATTCAACTTTGACTTATATTATGAGTTACCTGAAGGCTGGCTTACATTAATGTCCGCTCTGGAAAAGCTTCTGTGCTAAGCATCACATTTTGGAGCACATTTGGCCCTAAAGTCATGCATTGGTAACAATGATCAAAGAGAGAGAGAGAAGAGGGAAATATAAGCTTATGTACGCTCGACTTGACGTTTACTTTATGATATGACTTTCGGGGAACTTGACAAAAACCTGAGCACCCAATTTGAGAGCTGACCTGACCATCGTTTGACTAATATATGTGGCAGTAGGCCTTACTTATACCACTATATTATATAAATACATTGATTCACAATTGTTAGTCCTGACAATTATCGAAACTAAACCAATATCTATGCATTCACTGTAACAGAAGTTGTGGCGATCGCTATAACCAGAGTTATATACGCTTTACTTAAGTTAGAAGAGATTCAATTCATGATTTAATTTATTCTCATTTCTATTCGTTACTAAAATATTTGACATTTGTGTGTATATGCGTTCATATGTGTGCGTTTGTATGCATGTGTGTGCATATGTGCGGTTTTACTTACGAAGAATGAATTTAACTAAACTTATTCTTCATTGTAAAGCATTTTCTCTTTTTATTTTTTGCTCCTTTCAAAATAGCTTTTTTCAATGCGATTGTCATTGGAAGTGACGCATGTAGTTATACTGCTGTTCACAATGAAAATTTGCTGTTCTATGCATAGTATGCATACTGACTGATAATTCAGTTTTACTGTTTTATTGTTTTGATAGTGGCATCAGTGAAAGAATCCTTTTGTGAGTTCTCCAGATCCCGCTTTGTAATAGTGAGTGCCTCTGCCCTCACTTCGTTACATGAATTGCTATACCTTTTCAGCTTTGGCCAGATATCATAAAAGTTGCACTCACGTTAGATAACAGTTGCATAACAGCAGAACCAGAGTTGTAAAGTAACAAAAGTTTCCTAAAATAGGATCCGTCAAACGTTCAGACCTCTGGGCCTAAGTTTGGCGATTGTATTAACGTTTTTGCATTGAATACTAAAAAAACACCTGAAGAAATGCTCACTCCCTCCCAGTTTAAGTTCGACAGATCAACAATTTTACTGTTGTACTTGACAGTGAAAAATTGCCTTTTCTTCTTACTGTATATCTCTTTATTATGTATTTATTTAATTTTTGCTCAATTTTGGCATAATTTTTCAAATATTTATTGTATACTACTCTCACTCTCTCACTATTTTTATATAATAATAGTGTAATCAAATGGCTATCACTATCTTATATTTGACTAACAGAATGCTAACATTCGAGAGGCACTCACGCTATTAAAAATATTTTATTACTCCAGTCGGTGTGTTGATTATCATTACTGTTTTTGTTGTTATAATAGGACACTAGTTCACTATAAAAAACAATATGAGGTCATATAATCTTATATCTTATAACTTGAATTTATAGTGAGAGCAATAATTATTATTGCCATCATTTGAAGATTTTCGTTATATTTATGTACATAAATTATTGCTAATTATAACTTAAAGGAAAGCTTTATTAAAAAGTGTATTAATAAGATTGAATTGTTGCACATTAGGTGATGCATTGGCAGCAGCGGTGCACCATCACCACCATCACCATCATGCGCATGCAGCAGTGCTTCACCATCACGCAGCTCTTCTGGCCACTAACGCTGCGGCTGCTGCAGGACTCGAGTGGACGGGTGCTCCACAGTCTAATTCAGGCCATCACGTCTCTGTACGCAAGAAGCGAAAGCCATACTCCAAATTCCAAACTTTAGAACTGGAAAAAGAGTTCTTATTCAATGCGTATGTATCAAAACAGAAACGATGGGAACTCGCGAGAAATCTTAACTTAACTGAAAGACAAGTCAAAATTTGGTTTCAAAATAGACGCATGAAAAGCAAAAAGACATCTCAACGCAATCCTGACCGTAACAAATAATTATAAAAAGAACTAGTAATTTATTGGTGAAACACTAGACGCTTTAAAGACATTTTATACATAACTTATAATAAAGTTTTGCTGTCGTGAAAAATGCATGAAAATGCAAATGTTTTAGTAATCTTTATGGTAATGAGTGAAATATAAGTGATTGTGAATATTATTATTTCTCATTGTGTGTCATCCTTTAAATCTCTGTAGAAAACCCCCATTTGTGGCATTTCTAATAACTGCCAATTAATTTATTCATTCTTTATTGCCAACTCGAGACTCAACCATTGATGTCAATTAACTATATATATAAATATTAGTATAAATTTATTAATGTATATGAGTATTAGTTTAGTGTGATTTGAGATTCAAACTTTATTCATTCACCTGAACATTAAATAAAGACTAATTATGTAAAAAATATGATCAATAACTTAAGACAAGTTTAGTGTAACTTTAGATGACTTGGCGTTATAAATAATATTATGATGCGCTTCAGTACAACTTTTATCATCGACAAAAGATTTAAGATTAAACAAGTATTGTTATCTTTGATTTTATTAATATAACACTGTAATTATTACTATTATCATATATTATTGTTTTTTGGTTGTTTCATATACTAAAGATAATTGAAAAGTTGATGCCATTTTGTCAGCAATATATCATTACTCATATTGAACATTAATCGAAAATAGAAGAATTGCATGCTCTTTGAATATAAATGTTCCTCTGTTTTAACTCTCGAAACTCTCTAACCCATAACCCATAATTCTGTAGGTAAGCCGAGATAGCATAGAGGCTCGTCTTTTATTACTAGTACATTCATTGAGCGATGAAAACTAATAAATGTAAAGTGATTAATCTTATGTGAACCTCATTTTACGAAAATATAAATAAATAGTAAACCTATTAAATCGTATTCAGGGTGTGTTTCTTACTGTTGCTTTGGATACAAATATACAAATCATTTTTGCCTCAACTTTTGTATATAAGGAGTTTAATATCAATACAACAAAATGATTCAGTCTATTATTGATAAGTAATGACAGCTCATTATTCAGCTCAAACATTCAACAACGCTATCCTTGAATCTCATGTATTCAAGTCAAGTATCATTCTCTGGTCATAAATTTCTAAAGAGTATCTTTGGATTTTCAGGAAATTACACTTTTAAAGATAAATTAAAAATAATTTTAGATCATTTATGTTTTTAAAAATTCAATTAACAATTTGGAGGCTTAGCCGACACTCATTATTCTCGTTAATTGAGATACGAATTCTCATGTTTCTTTACTTCTATGGAATGGTTGGATGAGAATTGATCAATTATGAGATATGAAGGGAAATTCTAACTTAGCTTAAAAGTCACTAAATTAGACTTGTTCTCAATTCATTCAGCTCTCCTACATTAAACGTTATCTTCATATCAATTTTCACAATTTATTCTTCGAAGTCACTTCAGATTGAGTTATGCTCATTAAAATCTATCTCAAGTTTAGGCTCTTTTAATTAATGAAAAGAAAATTTAGAAATAGTTTAAAAGGAAAACTTCAGATTCTTCCTTTTCTCTAAGATAATCATAAAACTTCATTATCTATAAGAGAATGAATGCTTATGCAAATTCAAGTTAGTGTACAATGTCATACCATCCTTAAAATGTTGTAAAATAAAGGAAACCATTGGATAAAATCTTCATATTAAATAAGATGGTGTAAAGTATAGTTAAAGTCGTCTCTATTATCATTGTTGAGAAAATTTTAACTTCTTTCAAAAATTTGTTGCTTAAGCTTATATATACAGCAAGTTATCCTTGAAGTCATTTATTATTTATTTTTCATTTTTAAATGATTTCTTGGAAAATTTGTTCTCAAGTATTACATAAACTGATAGAATAGCTAGTACTTCAACATTAGCCGTAGAACAGGTCGTAAGTCAAATCATGCGTTTTTTAGAAATTTATTTTTTTAAAATAAAAAATAGGTTGATTTCAATTTATCTGAAGCTCTTTCCGTGAACTATAATAATTCATTTTAAAAACTATTATTAAATTAAAAAAAATCAACATTTTTTTATGAATTTTTTCTCTAAGATGTCAGAAATACATTCTTCAGTCAATGGCTTTACTTAAAATAATTGGCAAGAAGTGAATGAAATTATAACAAATAAATAGCTGAATCAAAAATGACTGCATATAACTTGAGAAAACATTTTTGATAATCTCTTTTAAGACACATTGAATGCAATTGTACTGAAACAACAAGAATATCGGAAAAGGCCTTGCGTTGAATTGACCTTAACTTAACTGAATGAGTTTGAAGATTTTTCTCTCAATATTTGAATATTTAATTATATTTAATACTAACGCATTCATCATCTAATTTATTGCTTATTCAGTTGATTTTTAAGATAAATTAATGAAAATCATTCTTATTTTATTAGATGTTAAAGAATGACTTACAACCTCTATATCAATACTAATTTCAGTTTAAATGATATTCAAGTGTATTAAATGATTTGATTTTGCCGTAAAAACATCTCAACTTATTTATATTCAGATTGTGATTAAATAAATTGATTTTTGAAATGTTTAATCTCTTTTCCATATATTTGTTATAAAGATTAATATTGTAATTATTCGTTGTAATTAAGATATCACGCAATTTTTGAGGAGAATGAATAGGAATTAAAAATAATAAATAAGTGGAAAAATGTTTAAAAGCCATTGAGATTTGCACAGTCTGATTAGCATTTGCCACTATAACCATCAGACAGTCCAATCAGAACACACCGCTCCGCAAAAACTCCAAAACTGACTCTAGAGGCTCTCATTCAAGCAAATGTCTAAAAAGCGAGACTTTTGTGCACTCAAAATTCCAAAAATTTTAATTCCATCACTAATTCTAAAAATTTGGATTCAATTTCATAATGAATTTTTTGGAATTCATAAAATCACAACAATTATTAAAAGCATTATTTTCGAAAAACATAAATTGTGGAGCCTTTGGAAGATCTGTGCGATTTCGTTGGCTGTGCGGAAACATGAATTCTGCCTAATATAGAGCCTATTGTCAATCCGTGTTTGCAAATTGTGTCTATTCACAGAATGAAACTCTTGAAAATCGATGCGAATTGTCTTTAATTATTCGCTATATTTTTTACAGTGAAAATATATGATAAGTTATTGTCTGTTCCTTAATGGCATGTATAAAACTATGAATATATAAGTTTATATTATACAGTTTGTGCGAGTATTTAATATAGTGTTCATCTGTGAAAATTGCTGGTCGTTTGCTATCAGTTTTATTATTATTCAGCTTTCAATGATATAATTTGAGTGTCAAGAGTTTCCTCTTAAGCGCTATAATTACCAAAGAAGTGAAATCTTTTTCAGCGATTCGAGCAATAATACGATAAAAATTAAAGATATAATACTATATTTAGTAAATTAAGAGTTGATGTTGAAAACATAAAACAAACTCTTTGTGTTGAATATAGAGATTATAAGATTTTTGCTTTGAAGCCTCAATATTGAGTACAATAAATAATACGTGAAATTTATTTGTTTAAAACAATCATAATTTGATTTGACTATTGGAGCCATAAATTAAATACTTTGGAGTAAAGCCTGTCTGTACATTGAACTTAACTGATGATTAATTGATGAAATGATCGCTACCATAAATTACTTAATAAACTTTTTAATGATTATTTGAATTATTCAAATCGATATTTAAATGGTCATTACTTTTAAAAACAAAACAAAAAACAACATTTTGTAATGAAGTACAGCAGACACACAGCAATAAACATAATAATTTAATTATACATAACTCTATCGTTATTATGTAATATTTACATATTTCATTGTACTCAACACTTCTTCCTAATCATGTTTTTAGCTTTTCCTCAATTATATACGGCTTTAATGTATGTTTTTTGCAGTTAGCGATCAAATTGACTATTCAATCAATGATAAGACAACCAGAACTCTTACTAGTTTTCAATCAATTCATTGCACATTTTATTAGTTCTGAAAACGAATAAAAATACATTCTATTAAATAAGACATAAATTTAAAAAACAGTTAAATCAAAATAATAAGCATTGAATCTATAATGATATTCGAGTTATATTTTGATCAATTATTAAAAATGTTGACTTGAATTGATTATTATTTAGGTGTTGGGCTACTGTTGAATGGTATGAACTTGTATTATATAATGTAAAAATAACGCCAGAGATTCGAAATGGTTTTATATATATAGAAGGGATCCAATGAATTCAGTTCACGTTCGTTTTGCACCAAATCGATTGAGAGATGCAAATGGTTAAAAGGGTCTCAACCAATATTCTGGTTTTATATGTGTACTTTTGCAGTTAGCTATAAATATTGCGGCGAAGAGCTCACTGACGATGAATAGTATGAGATACACTTCGAGATACGGCACAAACAATACTTGGCTCACAATGATATTGAAGCCATAAAATAGGGTGATCAGCAAACAGTGCGAAACTCAGGAATCATATTATGGCGACCGAGGCTTTACTTATCAGATATAAAATAGCTTTTTCTTGTTAACTCATATATTCCACTCCTCTTCTACAGTATAATAAGGTTTATATATAGAGTGCATCACACGCTCTATCGATGAAGTACAGTGCCGTTCAAATGAATTTGTTTTAATCGACAGCACTAGTTATTGCAAAAATAATTATTTATAATGACGAATATCCATACATAGCCGCTAATCAGTATATTTTTATTTGTATTCATTATCAAACTTTATTATACGAAACGTTCAAATTGAGGGAATTAATGCTTTTTCGAATATAAAATATAATTATTCTGTATAACAAGGCATCAACTTTTACTAGTCAAGATAGCTTTGAAGGTTTGATAAATTCTTATCACATTTAGTCTTACATTTCATATAAATTTGATTTAAGTGTAATGAAAAGTAGAATAATTATTTCTTTAACATGTAATAAATTTAAATATGACATTCACTGTTGAATACTTTTGAATATATATGAGTTACAAAGTCAAAAGTTTATCATCAATTTAAACATCAATTTTCTTGTAATTACTTAATAATGTTATGTTATATCTGATACCTTGTATATCAATTTACACTTTAACCGAATGTTTGTTTAAAGTCAAAACAAATCTTTTGGCAAAATATATCTTTATTTAAACTTGAACTCCAAAAAGGCGAAGAAAACAAAAGTTGATAGTATTTGCACAACAAAGTTAATGAAACTTATCATTGGATTGTATGAAACTCTAATAGACGTTCACAGTATTGTAAAAAATTTCAAGAATATGAACTAATGTTATGCGAAAGATTTATAAACTGGTATTTTTCTCACACTCTTTTATGTCAGTTTTGATTATTAAATATAAGTTATCATATGATTTAACATTTCTTTATCATTATTATTATTTTCACTGACACATCAATTATCAAAAAGTAATTTTGAAAAGTTTGAACTAATTTAAAATTATCGATTTAATGATAATTGAAGTATATGTTAGTAAAATAGACAACAAATGAAGAGAAAATAGTTGAAAATATATTGAGTTTATAAACTCATTGATATTTAGACACGGATTGATGTCCTTCAAAGCTTTAAATAGCAAAAAACTTATATAATGAGAAAGACTGCTCTGAGAATAACTATTACCCGAGAAAATGTTGGTCTACGCATATAAAAGTAGTGCCAAAATCATCCTATTCTACAATGTCATAAATTGGGATTGCTTTGGCTTCTGTTAGTCCTTCTTCAAACCCCATGAGGCAACTCGTATTGGCTGACGCACACCATTACTCTATTGCAGTGTTATCTGTGATGGTATTAGACTCTGGCGAAGATTGAGTAACGCAATAAACTCAGAAAATACTGGATTGCTTTTCCTAAGCTATAGTAAAATACAGAAACAGATTTACTTATGTTTGATCAATATTTCAGTTCCGGTCTCTCTTTCCCTTTACTATTCTTCTCATTTGAATAACAAATTCATTTCTAGTATTTTAGACGCATATTATTTTCCTGACACAAGTGATCAATATATTAAACATTCATTTCTAAAATTTAGTCCACAATAAGTTATATCTAAATATAAATCAGTCTTGGATTTAAAGATTAAATTCAACTTAAGTTTATGTGAGTTTATTTAAACTCAAGAAACTAAACGTTTTAGTGGTAACATATTTACATTGAACTCTACTCTATACTCACAATTCAGTTTATATTTATAATTGTGTTTTTATTGCTTAAAATCTATATAACAATAAAATTCTTATCTAAATTATTTGATATGCAAACACTTACTTTACTTTTATTATCTTATATTTTTAGTTTATCTCCAAATATACTGTTGAATATTAGTTGCACAGAATAGTTGCACTTCAATTGACATGAGAATTAACCAAACATTTTTGGTTTTGATAATAAACGGCAATTTTGCAAATTTTAAAATGTAAACAAGAAAAAGAGAATATAATTAACCAAAACCTCTGAAAATCGTCAGAATTCTTGTACTAACAAAGATTTCATTGACATTCCTCTAATACTAATGTCTTTCTGAGGAATGCAAAATGTAATTCAATAAATTGATTCAAGAAGTTATGGTTGACTGTGGAGACAATGAACTCTTTCTCAAATAGGTGTTGGTTTTTCTTTATTATCTCCTTTTAGAGGCTTATAATAATATAAATAATTTGACTTATTAAAAATGATTGATAACCTACTCTTTATGCATAATATGTAATTTATAAGTCAAATAAATAAGTTATAATAAATTTAAGTATTTTCTTGTTTGAGAAGAAGATTTACTTTATTTACAAATCAACTCAAGCTAAGCGTCAGATCATTATTTGGTTGAAGAATTTGAATTTATTTTTATTTAAAATTATCTCAGAATAAACTATTTATGATAAGTCAAAACTGTGCGTTCAGATGACAGTCAAACTGACATGAGATGTTGTCTTCAAGGCTAGAAAGTCTAGTATTAACTGCTAGACAGGGAATAAAAAATTTAAATTTATTTGAAATTATTCGAGAAATTCCATTTTCCTCTTTATCTGACTTTTAATTTAATTTCACTTGAATTTAACCTCTTTATAACTCGACTTTAATATTGAATTTATTGTTAAATAAAAGCCGTTTGAAAAATATGAAAAAAATTTATCCCAATGTTTGCACTAAAACTCGTTAACAAAATAGAGAAATTTATATGGAGTGAAAATTTTTTCATTAAGTATAACCGCAGATCAAAAGGAATTTTAAACTGTAGGAGTTATACAAAAATGGTATTCCGAACAATAATTCAACTGAAATGACACACCCGTTAAAGCATTGAGCTCTGTCTGAATCAGAAGCCCGACTTCAGCCCATATTTTATTAAAGTAGGTGTTAGCTAAATGTCATCATCAAATATTGACCGAATCAGAAAAGCCTATCAGCATAAGAGCGGGCACAGCATTCCCTTTACCATATCGATGATCACCATTATTCCAGTCCTACGCGAATGTGATGTTTCGCAGTTTTCGTCAATTTTGTATTGACTGTCGTTGAGTGAAGTGCATTGTGAAGCTCTTTAGCGCTCTCCTGTTACGTATACAGATGGTAATCCGGAATTCATTTGATACTCAGGATACAATCTGTATACGATCAGGAAGTACTAACACACCATCACCACAATAGCTCTTTCAAATCTAAAAATTAACTTCTTATTCACTCTAAATAACAAATAATCAATTAATTTTCATTTTTCAGAAATATATATTTCAAAAACAATTTACAGTCTCTTAACTCACATCATTCCATCTTATAGTTATGGTCATGATTTTGAATGTTTTTCCGGATAAAGAATATGCTGGATATGAAACTTTTAGCCACTTAATAAAAATATTTTACTTGAAAAACTTTTCCCGTGAGAGTAAAGTTTTTTTTGTAAGATAAGAGTTATTATTGCTGGTTTGAGCATCAAAATAAACATTTAATTATATTAGTTGCGTGAATGATGTTTTCTAGTAACCTAGTATATAAGTGAACTTACAAAAAAGTATCTAAAACATTCAACAATATTTATAACAAATATAAACTTCATTCTTTAAATGTATTCAGGAATTTATAATTGATGAGCACAAATTCAAAATTTTCTTGAAAAACATTCAAATCAATTTCAAACTAATTTATAAATCTATTTTACAAGTTTTATAAAGTATTTTCAACTTGAATTATTGAAATTAATAAAAAATGACTCACCTATTATTGAATTAACGCTTGAATTGTTTTTGTTTAGGAAAATGAGCCTCTTCAGTTGGGCAATACCTAGATAAATACGGCACTGGCTTAAAATTGAGTTCAAATTTATTAAATTAAATAGATATACAGTTTAAAGATTTTATCTCAAAACTCCTAATTTGTTCTACTGACTCAAATACACTTTTTTGAATATATTTGATATTTTATGTGGAAAAGTAATTTTTGATAATTTTGATTTGTGGCATTTTTTAAACTACTGAAAGTGAACTTCTTCCAAAAAATGCCTCAATCCATTTACAATATATATGACTCATTACCGTAACTCATCATTTCACACCAGACCGGTTGCCAAAACTTTTCAACTAAGGGGGT
>JAQFZT010000311.1:0-29140 GCA_034696325.1 Camisiidae sp. | reverse complement strand
AACTAATTGCATATGAATTTTGTTTACTAATAATGTAAAATCAATATTAAGAGTCACTTATTGTTTTTGAATTGAGAGAATCATTTCAAATTGAAATGATAGCCACGAATTTTAAATTAAGGTATAATAAGTTATTTTGAGGTTTTTTACGATCAATTAAATTCCAATATAAAGTGAATTTATACATTTGGGAAAGAAGGCGAGCTGAGTCTTGCACACGATTATTACAATCACTGTAATCAATCTCCACCCAAGCTTTAAGAGCCCTTTTCTATCATATTTTCCATTCTATTCTCAGATATTTTTATTCAGTGTTCAAGAGTTCAAAAGATTAGTTTTAAGATCTTATTTAAGTATATTTCAGTCCAGTAATAGAAAAGATGTAAAATTGATGGTTAGAATTCAAACCAAGTTATCCGAATAATTTTAGAAACAAATTTTATTAGAATTCATTTTTTGCAATTCATTCAATTAAATTCAAAGTTAAATAAAAAATACTTATGTTATTAAATCAAAGTAATCACATTATATATGCAGAGTATCTTTAAATTTATCCAATTATATATCATTTCGAAACCGTTGTTCAATTAATTTAGTTAAAAATTATTTCAATTTTGTTCATTCTTAAGGAAAGAACTTATTATTTATTCATGAATTACAACTACAAAAAGCACACGAGCTATGTTTGAAGCAAAATATCGAGTTTAATTCAATTAAAAGAAATGAGTTGGAAAATGCAAATTTCATTGTATTTAATGATCGAAAGGCTCTTAAAGGATCCGTTAAAAGATTTTTACTGGGGATTAATATTGTTCTTGAATTATTTAATAATAAAAGTAATTTTTACATGAGTTTCACTTGAAATGTGTAAAACCCCTATCACTAGTCTCAACATGAAAACGAAAAGTTTACTATTTACATAAAATCAATTTCTATTCTGTGCTTAAAATATAAATTTATTAAAAGTCAATATTTATTTAGGTGAATCAGGGAGTCCAGACTTTCTGACTCTCAAGGGAATGTTACTAAAAATGGACTTTCAATCGAAAATTACAAATAATTTTGATACAAAATTTAATAATTTAAATGATTTTATCTAATTTTTATAATTGATGTTTTAAATATGTCTTAATGAAAGTAAACTTTCCCTAAACAGAGGTAGTCTTATAAACAAGATTATTGAAAAAGGAGAGCACACCCGAAAATGATCTAAAACCAAATATCCCAATATATAAAATCCAAAATTTGTATCATGGTAACTAAAAATCTAAAGTCGAACATAATTTATTCTCCTCTATAATAGAACTCAATAATTAAAGAGAGCAACAGACGAAATCCCATTATAAATCACAGATGATCATAAATATTAGGTTAAAACTGATTAACTGAATTGGATTCTCGGATATTAGCAAACATTAGACAAAAAAAATGTATTATTTGCATAATTCATGACATGTAAAATGCTAGAAACGATAGGCTTGAAAATTGAGTGAATGTTGAGCAATATATTTGATAAATTGTAAATAAAAGTTTAATTTGTGCATAACATAATAATATTCATTTTCTATGATCTGTTTTTTCTAGACTCAATACTAACATTGAGATCGAAAGGTTTCTCATGCATAAAGCTAAACACATTTTCTCATTATATTGTTGAGAGACAACTTGTCATTCATTGAATAACTTTGATATTTATTATAATATATATTGATATATGTTATACTCGATCAATATTACTTTGAATCTCTTTTTATATTATCTCGTCAGGCAATTTGGGTCGAGTGGACCGCATCAATGAGTTTGAATATGATCTCTTTGTGCGTCCTGACATCGCCAATCCGAGGTATCGGTTTTGGTTCAACTTCACTATTGAAAATGCTTACAAAAATCAGGTTTGTGTTCATTTATAACTTATCTTAAGTACTTTTCATTTTCCGAATGAGAGTCATTTCATTTCATGTTGAATTAAAATTTTACGCTCAGAATATTCTTAAATACGAATCGAGGGTTTCATTAATATACTATCAAATGCTTGGTTTTCTGAACAGAACAAAAGATGATATGAGCAGAAATGGCTTAATGGAATTATTTTATTCTGTACACCAACAAATGTGATTCATTTATCTTTTGATTTGATAAGACTCGGCTCAGCATAAAATAAATTTAATTGCTTTTGATTTGAGATAAAAAGTTTTGCTTAATTACTTTGAGCTTCTATAAAATTGTCGCAAAATTGTCACATTTTTTGTTAGACAATAAACAAGAAGCGCTACTGTGCACTACTGAGAGCTTATTTAATCTTTGAGTATTAATCGTGATTTGCAATAATGTGAAGTTCCAGTACCGAACATTTCTTGAACACAAGCTCTAAAGTGTTAAAAGGAATTTTGTTGTCTAAAACAAATTGAAGAAATCAAACATAAAATGTGAGGAATAAATCAGAGGTCTTGAGAGTTGAAATCTCTGGAGATATATAATAATTAATTCATGTCATAGAGCTGTGGATTTGAGACAAATTATTAATTAAATCTTGAGTAAATAAATATAATTAATTGAACGCATCCATCACTTTGATGAATATTTTAAGGTAATATGAAATCAATGCTGAATTATGTTTAGCCTTAAACCTTGTTGATTGGTCTGAAAGCTTATATTTGTTTTTTAAAGCTATGAAACTATGGTTGTCAATGACTTATAGTGATTGGCCGTATTATTCAAATTTATTCAGATATTCAAATCAAGATAATTACATGAAGTTCACAAAATCCAGTTCAGAGTTTGATTTTCAACTCAATTTTGATCGAAAAAATTATGATCTTATTTCGCATCAATGATTCAAGACTTAACTTCAAGAATACCTTCTCTTTTGATGCTAATGATGGACTTTTATGAATAACATAAGAAAACTTAATTACTAATAGAAATGCGAATCATTGGATATGTTGAACGAGATCTCTTTGAGTTAGTTAAGCATCTTATGAGTTAGTGAAGTGCTGTTCAAAGCAAATAGTTCTATATTCTATTCAATTTACAAATAAATATTGGTTTATTGTATGCATTCATGAATTGAGTTCAGATAAAAAAGAAAACTTATTGTAATTCTGTATTCAATCGATGCATTGAATTAGAGCGTTAGAGATTTTTTATTCGCTATAAAAGTCAGATAAAAAACGAATGTCTCTTTTCATTATTCTATTTTCCAAACATTGATCGCTTCTATTCTCACATTTTCCTCTCGAGTTTATTTAATAATCAAACCCAAAAATGAAAAAAAAGTTTCCATTTGAGTTGTCGATAACTTTCCTCTATTAATAAAAGTAATGCTCGCAAGTTCTTAAAGATAAATATCATTGAAAATATTTAAATTACGAAAATAAGAGATATTAAATAAGTCTTTATTGATATAAAAAGAAGGATTTGCTGTAAGTGTTCATAAGTGCTGTTGCATTACAATCATTTGACAGCTTTACAGGAAGAAAAATTAATATTCAATACAATTATTGAAGAATGATTTTCTATTAAATAAAGTAATAAAGTGTTCAAATCAAATATGTGAAAAGATGCTAATTATTACAACTCTTCAATCTTGAAAAAATTATGTCAAATATAATGAACATTTCCAAACGAATCACCTCTGAATGGTCATCAAATTGAAGACATTCTTCATATAATAAAAAGAGCCCAACCCATTAGTGAGAAATATTTGAGAACAACAGCTTATTTCAAGCACGACTTTTATTTTATTCATTTTGTTCAAACTGAAAGTTTTATCCACTACTCTGTTCTCGATTTAAGTAAATCCACTTTCCATTAATTTTATAGTTCTACATAAATTTTTAAATTCAAATCGCAATTTACTAACAGGTATATCAATGATAGTTTTCATATCAAAACACAATATTTCATATTTTCTCATAAATTTAGGTTAAACACAAAAGGCTCATTTGAATGTTGTTTATTAATAAAGTTATGCCTTTTTAAAATGACAAAATAATATTTAGCCACTATTTTGCTTTTTGAACATTGATGAAGAAAAAGGTGTGTTTCTTGTTTGATCTTTTGATTTTGAAGATCGTTAACTATTAAACTCATTAGGGCTGATTGATTGAAGCTTTTTTAACTTTAAAAAAGTCCTGATTTAAGATTATGTGCTCTCTACTAATTATAATTTGCAAAATAAGTTAGTCTGAGCTGAACTCTGTCAAAAGTTGCTGAAAAATATCTTCTAGAATCAAGCAAATGTCACGTCTTCGATCTTTCAGCAAAAATCAAATTAAATATCAACACAGATTGATTCATAAAGTTTCTTTTACACTATAAATCAAGTATAAAATAAGAATTCATTTTTGTATCATAATTGCAAACACTCTAAAATTCATGGAACAGAACATAAAACTCAATTCTGTCTCATAAATATTTTCAGTATTCTATAGTTTGATTATTTGAAAAATCAATAAAAGATATAATAAAAGAGATAAAGTTGGATAAAAAATCACTAAATCTATTTTCAATGACACAAATTATCAATTAAAAGTTGTGACTATTTAGAAAAGCAAGTTTGGGAATAGACTATTAAAATTATATTTATAATTATTTAATCACTTGACAGCAACTATAAATTAATGGTAATCAGAATGTTATAATGAATTTTTGGAATAATTTGTTTGCTTTGAGAGATAGAGAATGAAATCTGGATAAAAAGATTTAAACACGATTGCCTTCTTTTTATCTAGATTTTACATTTACTTTGAGTAATGTTTTTGAATATCTTCCAGTTTGATATGGTTTGAAATGACTAGTGATTCAGAAGTTCCATCACTGCATTACATGCACAGAAATAAACTTTTGATCTCAATCAATGAAACGTATATAACTTAATACCAATACTACTTTTATAGATAGAGAGATACCCTACAAATTCATCAAACAATCCATTTCTCAAGTTGAAGTCAGTTTAAGTTTGAATTTTCAAATTAATTTATTTTCACTTTCAAAGAGCTCTTATAATATGTACAGAAGATTTCATATTAGTGTTTATTTTGATCGATTGGTATTTAATTACGAAATTTGATTATGAACTGAAATGTGAAAATTAAAAAAATTAGCTGAAAAACTTACGCCGATTCGAAAAGAGCCCTAATAATTAGTGGATTATTTTGACCACTAGACCAAACTGACAAACGAGATAATAATGTTGTAAAAACAATGACTTCAATAAAGTTGACTTCAAGTTGACTAATCCCTCAACATATGTGCGATAAAGACTTCTATTGAGTGAAATAAAATAGTGCTTTATTTGATTAGAAAGAGGTATCAATTTATTATAATTTGTATCTGGACTACTAACAGATTAATTATAACACTAAAATGAATCTTCTGTACTAAATGAGAGAACTATTAACTTTGATTCGATTGATTCAATATTGGGACATATTAGAGAAAATAGACTGTAGTGGCGGTAATCTTTATTAGTATGAAATGGCAAATCTTAGCGCTTAATATATGTCACGTATTAGTTTGAGTTGAAATGAACTCACGGAACATGAGTTCATTGTGATGAAGACAGCAATGAGTGACCGATCATTTGAAATACTTGTATAATACAAGTTGTATTATAGTTACTGCAAAGGATTTTTGAGTGACATTCTCTGCAATGACAGGCGTGAATTTGGCCGTTTGGCACAACTTTGTGAAATGTAAGACCGTATGACTAATACCGTAAGACTACTGTATAGATTCACAATGAAATGATATTCTGTTTTATGATGCCTTCATTCAGATAAGATCACATTTTGCCCAATCCTTTCATTTATCATGAGTTTCTCAATTCCCCAATTCTTTTAAGCCACTTAAGCATAATTTGTCAGGAAAATAGTGTATATAAAGAGGATGAATAACTGAATTTAAAAAGATAGCATCAGTTATGCACGAGAATTGTTTTGTTGTTTCCTCGAATTGGGAAATACATCGAAATTAGGAGTTGTGATCTTATGCTATACAATATCTAGGGATACAATTCTATTCTGTATATTGTGTGGTCTATACCTTATTGGCAAAGCAAACTCAGGTCTCGGTAATCCGCTATGGGTTTAACACTGCCATTGATAGATAAGCCTTAGGCAGCCGTAGGGGTTTACCATTTGGCCCTATCGCCAGTTTGCTTGGCTTGCATTTGCCATTCTTTCAAGATGCACAACACATATACAGCTCTACTTATATTTACTCAACTTTTGTGACCATAGAATCCAATGTTCCGATCGATTCAAACTAGACATCAAAGTCTAGAGCAAATATAGCAGTGGATCACAAGAGCAAAACTTGACATGATATAAAGTTGGATACTTGGGATACAACTCTAATCTTTGTCATAAACAAAGTTTTCAAACTTTATTAATTATATTAACACCAAATATACCAAACGTAGACTTCAATTGTAAAAGTGTAAGTGTCAAAACTCAAGAAAAAAGTTTGAAAGCAAACAAATATATAACAAATAAATTACATATAAAGTATGATTTTATATTCCAATGATCTCAACTCCAAATTTGTATCTAATGTTATGGTATATCGTTTGTATGGCATACCTTTAAGCTTCAGTTTACTTACATTTGCCTTTTGCTGAACAAGTTTTACGAGCGATGTTACACAGTTAGACCATTTGCCAACTAATGTGAAGCACATTCACATGGGATTCAAAGAGAGAGAGAGAGAGAGAGAGAGAGAGAGAGAGAGAGAGAGAGAGAGAGAGAGAGACTAGTGAGACACAAACGTTAATGAAACTCATGTATAGCATAGGATCTTATATAAGTTATAAGTCGTCACAATTGTAGAGAACGTGTGTATGCAGCTATTTCTATGGCACAAATTGTATCTTTTATTATTTGCAATAAGATTAAATGACAATGTGCTCAACTATAGCTATAAGAATAAAACATTTGAGATATAGAATATAGATTTGTCGTAGATTTAGACTTTTATATTATGATTTAGATTTATATAGTTTTATATCTTTGCATAAAATGAGCAAAATTTGCGATTCATTTGAATTCTAAACTTGAACTTATTATATACTATTGAACGCATAGAGTTTGTCATTGATCCCAGTACTCCAGTGATAAACTCAGATGAAACATGAGGGGAAACATCAAAATTTTAATATTAACGAGTAATTACATTGAGTAGTAATGAGTAGTGATTATGAGTTGTCAACCCCTTATGAATCCAATGATGAAGTCCAAACTCTGTCAATATTATTCACATTATAGGAGTTTTATTATTTTCACAGAGTTTTGTCAAAAAGTGTCATTTAAGGGGTGAATCAATTTTTCATGCTAGAGTTTAATGAAATGAAAAATTTGATTTTTGGGTCAAGTGGTTTCGTAATTGAATTGTATGAAATTAGTTTCTTTGTTTCCAAAGAATAGATTAAAATTCAGAGACTAATTATTTAGTATAAATAGCTTGATAGAAGAAAACATGATATCAATGAATATATTTTAATTTTTAGATAAAATATTATATGTTTTATATCTATAAATAGAATCGAATGAATTTTTAACTGTCTTAAATTTTTGCTTTTGGAATACGTCTAGTTGGAATAAATGATGTAATTTGAGTCAATTTACTTATATTATTATTATTATTCTTATTATAAGAATACTGTTATCTCAACTAAAATGAATGTGAAGAGGAAAATGAATTGAAATTAAAATATGTATATTAATATTGATGTATGCGGACAACCTTTTTATGGAGTAAATATACTTTCGAACTAATAGCTGAAGCCAAAAAATGTGAAAGAAATGAGAAATTGGACAAAAAAATGATAACTGATTTCATTTACAATGATGTTGATATCACAGGTGTAACTGACAGGAAAGCGCATACTTTGTAAGTTAGTGAGAGACTCAATGCTTGCTCAATATATCTAATAACGCCATACACTGAATATCAATAGATAAGAAAACATATTAAACTAGAATAATATTATATGTATTATATCGTCCTTTCTTTTGATATATGAGAACAAATTTGTTATACATAATAGAGAACACAATTTTCCCAAATGCCAAAAGACAAATTCTAAGCCATTAAGGCATCAAATCTTTGTTATAAATATCAAATTTAAGCACTTTTTCAATGAGTTTCGATTTTTAATGTCTTTATTATTTATATGACTGTTTGTGTTTTACAATATTTTATTTCGCTTGTGTTTGATTTGAATGGCCATCCACTCAATACAGGAAAATTGTGATTCACTAGATTAGAGTGTAGACGACGCTGAGATAATTGGAGTGTAACTCGCTTTTAGCATGTTATACAACTACAGCATTAGTTTACTAAGTAATAATAGGTTATTATTTCTATTATCGGTAATAATCTCATCCAAACGACATTCAGTACTGTTGGAGTATTAAAGATATGCAGAGATCCCGCAAAATCCAATCATAATTAATCACGAAACACGAGGGAAATCATATTTCAAATATTAATGAGTAAAAGTGTTAAGCAGTAGTAATGAGTTTACAAATTCTTATGAATCCGCATCATTTCCTGTATGATAAATACATATCTTTAAGTGGTCAACAGTAGTGAAATTATATCTCAAGAACATCAATAAACTATTATTCGTAGAAGAGTTTAAATGTTATATTGAGTTTGTGCGCTATACTCTTTGTAATATATCTTAATTTATTTGCATCGATAAGTAACTCATAATACTTGAAAAAATGTCATCTCTTTTTTCAGAGAATTGACACATAAATGAGATCTTATTTGAAAATGAATGCCATTTTAATTTAAAATCCTTAAACCATAAAATCTTGATGTGTATGAGTTGTTGACCGCTGCCATCCAAGATAATTCCTTGACCTCCTGTACATACAGTACAAGAATGATCTATGATAGCAACCGTAAACAACTGATGTGTAGCATGTTGCCAGGCTTTAGGTTTAGGCATAAGCAGCAGTACTTATATTTATGAACACATGCTTTCATCACAAGTGCAATTGTTTGATTGGCTGTTTATATACATGTTTATATGTATATTCACATAACAATATCCATTGTCGCTTAGATACATCCTTCCCGCATCACTTACGAGAGTTGCTATCATAGATAGCTCTTTCTTCGAGTGTACATTATATTTCATAATTAAAGCTTCAATGGATTGAAAAGATAAAATTAACAGAATTTTAGTGATTGAGGCTTTTTGATTGCTTAAATTTTAAAATATAAATCAATAAAAACTTGAAACACGCTCTCTAACAATACTGTGTTAGGTTAATAAGGTTAGGTTAGGTTAGTAAGCGCAAGCTATAGCATAATTAGTATAACAGTAATGGAATTATAAACGTTGGATAGTTACCAAAAACAATTGTTGCCAGGCTTGAGAAGTTGTTTTCTATTACATTTACATATGTAAATATAGCATGTGTTTTAACTACATGTGCGTATGTTTATTGTACTCATATAAATATATCAATTGCCCCGTAGATACATTCCTCCCGCATCATTTACTCCAGTTGCCAACATTTATGAATCTCTTACCCTAACCTTAACTAGCCTTAACTGAATTCAAATTAGAGCCATATTTACAACAATAGTGAGGGTGTATTTTCAAACCCGTATTCAAACAAAATATAATTTTGAAGAAATTTCGGGAATTTCAGTAATAAACTAGTTCACAATTATAGTTCAAATGAGTTTATTAAATAAATATATTTTTGTAAATATTGAACAATTACTACAGGTCTCGCTTACTTCATACATCATTTAAGTTCAAGTAAGCGTGAGGTAGTCCTTATTCAGTAGTTTCTACCTGAATAACTGAATTTCAAATTCATCTTCTTAAACAATCAACGAAAAGTTCTTTTGCAAATATACTGTATATTTAAAAGAGGAATTGAACCCATTTCTCCTCATTTAATTAGTTTGATATGCGTAGGATATATTTAAACTAAAGATAATTATTTTATAGTGTAAACTAATCAATGTTTTGAGGAGTAAATAGCCGAAAATTGATTATTGATCTAAAATTAATTGAATTCTCATTTTAGTTTTTAAAGAATATTTAAGTGTAAAAATGCAAAGAAATTATTTTATTAGATAAAAATAGATGTTGTTATATCCTATGGCTTCATAGCATCATCTCATGTTATTCTGCGAAATGATAATAGAATGATACAATTCAATGACTTTTATCAATATGTTTTAGCTTAACTTTTGTAGGCTTCGTATCGAAAGCATTATCATTGACAGACCTTAAGTGAAACTCATCGATATAAGAATAGAGTCAAGAAAGCAAAGAATAAATAGCTATAAGAAAATGTTTTATTGTCAAAATGATTTGCGCTCTTTATTAATAAAAAATCAAAACTATAAGTGAAACTGAATGAAGAGAAAATATGAGGTTCAATGAATCGTAGAATATTGAAAAAAGCAATAAAATATCGAAATAAATTATCAGATTTAAGTTATATGAAAAAAGACCTCATAATTTAGCACTTCTTTATGTGTCAACTGAAGACTTTATGAAAGTATTCCTTTGTTAATGTCTTAAAGGCTACTTAATGGAGCGAACACTTATTCAACATAAAAAGTTCAACAAAGTTGTTGAAAGAAATTTTTAATTATAAGACTAATTAATTTTTTGGTTGAATCGATTAGATCTTAAGTTAACTTATAATTTGTGCTCATTTAGTTTGGCATTGTATGTATAGTGAAGGAAAGCTAAAGGTATGAGTGATGATCACTAGTTAGTGTTCGCTTACCTGAATACACTTTTCAATACAGTTATGCTTCAAAACGATAAGTCTTAATATGCATACCTTTTGCTTTCCTTCAAAAGATATTCAGACAATTTCATGATTTGCTCAGTTTTCTTCTCAATTTATTGGCTAATTAACAAATAACTCGAAGATTTTCATTTAAAATTCAATTATTTTTCATCAATATTGAATTGAATGCTTAATAATGAAGGTCTGACATGTAAAATTGGTAAATATTGAGCTCTAGTATAAAAAATCTCATAAAAAAGTCAACATTAAAGCTTGAATTATGATTAAAAATTTGATGAATGAAAGAATGTGAAGAATACAAGAGTTATATAATTTCACATAATATTATCTGAGGAATTCGTTTGTAATAGTAATTCCCGAATCAGAGACTACGAGTTTCAACATTATTACAACACCAGAATCATTAACTGACACACAATAATACCAACACTTTTAGTAAGTGCTGGTATTAAGGGATAAATAAAGTCTCTCTTTCTTGAAAAAATGTCTGTAATAGTAAGTCTATTAGAGAGAAAGAAAGGGAAATGACTCATTTTAGGTCCCCTTTTGTTATGTTTAGTTTGTAATCAAAAGTTTCAGTTGAGGTTCAGATTAAGGCTTCCTTTATTGAATCAATTTTATAGGAAAAACTATTCCGTTCTATATATAAAATATCCTAATCTTTTAGTAAAACAAAATCTCAAAAATAATCTCTTTCGTGAATACTTAAACACATATTAATGGAGAACTGAATAAAAACTTGGATTCTTGGATATGATCTGAGCACAGGAGCGGAAAATTTCAAGTACAGATCTGGATAAGCTCTACCACGCGCTTAGTGTTTAAAATGTATTGTTGATGAGGGAGATCAACAACAATATAGACTCTGAAGTAAAATCGATTTAAAATAAGTCTCATATGAAAGAAATGGCTTTGAGATTAAACCAAAATCGAATAAAGAATCAAATTTGTTTATGCTCTAGTGATCTCATTTGAGTCGTTGACTTTGTTAATACAATTTACATAAAATAAGTTACACTTTTTTGCTCATATTAAAAACTTACTTCAGCTTAAATTGCTTTCAAAAAATTTCAATTCTTGAATAGATGCATATTTTATGCTAAATTTATTCTTTTATTTAAGATGCTTCGCCTCTATTCTGAAACTTGAATGGTTTGTTCATATAAAAATAGCAAAGATATTAAAGAATATAAGCAACTGTAAAATGAACCAACTCTTCGAAAGCTCTAATTTCGAACTTGTCAACAGCTATTCTGAACTTTATGTTAATTTAATTCAGGCCTAAATGATTCTCGAGCTATGTTTTTGTGTTAATTGATCTGATTTTTGCGATTGAACAGAAAAGTTAAACCTTATAATGAATTAAATGTTTAAATTTATAATTTTGATGCAATAAAAGAGAACTATAAAGCAATTTGAAGTAACTTATCTGCAGAATTGGAAAGTTTATATGTATCTTATATATTGAGAGAAGAGTTGAACTAATCAGATTGCCATCACTATCACCATTTACGTCATTTATTATGTGATGTGTATAATAGTGTTTCACTGTATTATATAAGATTGAGCGCTACATTTCTTTAGTATTACTCTTGACATTGCATTCTCTTTTAGAAATTGCGTGCCTATATATCATTACTCGATAGTAAGGCACAAACATTTAAGCAGATTAAAGCGTTGAATTCCATCACTAGCTTTGATTTTGTGGCTTAGACTTCATCTTAACCGATGAAGATGAGGAAATCACTGAAATAATTTCAAGTACTACAACCAATACAGTTCAAAATTGACTCTATACCAAATTATATCATGCTCTTTAACTTATATCAAATTCATCTTTAATCAATCTTATACTAACATTCATTTATATTCATATATAAATAGATACTCATTTTGTATCCTTAAATCGATCAAAAAACTCACATCAATTTTTAAATTTCATGAAATATCTTATCGACTGATTTACTATTCATAATATCTTAGATCTGAATATTTATTTAAGTTTCCATCGATTTTTTGATTGATTAAGTTTTGTGAAAAATATATCTAAAAGTTATGCGCAGGAAAACATATTCTAAAGAAAAGGAGTTTTCAAAACTCTTTTTAACTCATATTTCATCATAATCTGTAAAAAGAAGATTGAATTTAATCGCGATTAAGCATTAGGTTTGCATTAAAAACTATTTTCAATCCTTGCTTTTAAGCAGAATTTAATATCCGATTTTCTAAATATTTCTAAATTATTAAAAAAAACTTTATATTTTGTTCAGATTTCAAATTTGGATCCTAAACAAGTTTGTAAAAAGAATTCAAATCAAAAATTTTTTTGTTTATTTGTCAAATTTTGATTAATTAAAATTAATTGATGAGCTTAGAGTCAAAACATATACAACTTTGTGTCAGACCATAAAAATCAAATTTTGATTTGAGTTAATTAATAAAATGGTAGCTTTTGTTGAATAAAGTGACAAATGTTTATTCCATGAAATGTTATTTAATAACTATAGTCTGAAAGCAATTCTATATCTCTTATAATATGATTGCATTTATCTAATAATAGAATGAGTGCATTGGCCTAACTCTATGCTAACTCTCTGTTATTGAAATGTTGGTTCTCTTCGACTTCAATACATTAGACCGAAAACTTGAATTTAAGCATTGAGAGAAAGATTCATATGTGAGTCTTGTTTGTATGAGTTAAACACATTTTTCTTATTATTAAGTTGTCATCCCTTATCGTCATGACAACTGTGTTTGATTCGTGGTAAAGGACAGAACAAGAATAAGAAGTGAAGATTTCTTGTTTGACAAAAGTAAAGTTAGTGATTGTTGCTTATCGTTATTCAAGTTAAACTCGTATGACTTCGCAAATCTCAGCACAATCTTATGACAGATAATTGTATTTTTGAGGTCTCAAATTCCTTGCATTACTCATATCCTGAGCGAATGCTCAGAGACATTATTAAAACTTTGTCTTAATAAATAACAAACTGATATTTACTTTCTATTATCTCGATTTCCCCCTAAGTTTTAGATGTTTTTTGAAGCAGAAAATAACTTGATCGCAATATTGAGATTATACTGTATTTGATATATATTTTTATAGTGAAGTTGCAAACACTTTGAATTGTGGTGTTGAGAATTTTGTGTATCTCTTTTAATACTTGATTATTATGCCCTCAGGAAAACTGATGATAATAAATGCTGAACTTAGAGGCATCCCTTACATAACCTAACCTAACATAATATGCGAGTGCCTACTCAGCATGCGAGGAAACTCATATACGGCCAATTTCCTTGTTGTCTGGCATGCATTTTATTACTTGGCAAACAACTACTTTCAATGTTTTCTAAGGGAATCCTTTTCAATATAACTTATATAAGGAATAATATCCAATTATTTTCAGGCTCAAGTTCATCAAAATCCATGTCGGAAAATACTTCAGTAAATATACATATATTTCTTATACAATTATTGGGCTCTATTATTCTGTATTGAATAATTTTAGCTTTTTAGAGATTTCTTTAATTAAAAATCAATCTGAAAAATACAATTCAACGGGTTCTTAAAATAAAGAAATGCAATAACTCTTCTGGGAAATGATAAATTTGATGAAAGATATTTTATTTGTAAATTCATGCATTCCTTACCGAAAATGACAACTGAATTAAATTGAAATTGTTCTGCAGTTAGTATTAAACTTGTTATCTATCAAGTATTAGTTGAACTCATTGTTGAACGCGCCAACATTTCATGCTTAGGTATATTAAAAGTTAATATTTCTATACGAAGATAATAATAAAAATATGAGATCCAATAATAAACTAATTTTCACTGTTTGATGACCTAACTTTAAATCACTTCAATTAGAGGTTCAGCATTTGAGAGTATGTCAAACTTTCTGATAACTAAATAATAATCAAAAGGTTAAACATAACTGAAGAAATATGTGAGTTTTAGAATAAAGTCAGCTTTTTATTGGAAAATATTTGTTTGTTATTTGATTTGCATCACAAGTTGAACCTTTTTCTAAGCTAACAAATATTTAAAGCTTTAAATCATATTTTCAGTAAAATATGTTCGCAATAAAATATAAGGCATTATTCTGTAGAACACATATGCGATTACTGTGTAATAATTAGTTCCATGAATGTATGCATGTTTTCCTCCCACACAAACAAACAATTTGTAAAGGAGTTCTTTCCTTATAATATATTTGATCATTAAGTTATTATATTTACTAAATAAATAAGTGTGTGTTAGGCCTCATATTCTGCGACTGGCCATTCATTTATTTGATACGAGTAAAGGCAGAGAGGAATCACTAAATGCGTGACCATATAAGCAGACCTTTGTGTCTGAAGATGATAATTCACTCGGTGAACACCATGTGTGCTCTCTTTGTTAGTATATATTTCGGATTTATATGCAGTGAAGATTTACTTTTTATGCAAACATCACAACTGCGCGGATCTGGCGGTCAATTCACGTTTACCATGAATTGCAATATGAGCTCAAATAATCATTCATTTGATTGGATTAGAATTTGACATATCAAATATTTTCACTCATTTTTATGGCTATCACTGAGATAAACCACTTTATCTATATAAACGTGATTTCTGTTTTTAATTTTCATATTTCGTCAATACATTCAAAAGAGTTCAGTAGAACTCAAAGTGGTTTTGATTTGAATGATAAATTTTGCAGTTTTTTCTCAAAATAATATTTTGTTGGCTGAAATTTTTTGAATTTATATTGAAAATTGAGTTGAATTGAGAGATGATTGAAACTTTGAGCTTTTGAAACATTAGGATCCTATAAGTTTTGTACTACCAATTTGTAAACCAATGCATAGAAATCCAAGCTCTGTGTGATTATTCATGTTCACTTATTTTAGCTTTGCTTTTGTATGATTAAAATTATACAATGCAGTGTTTATCATTTGGCACATGCAGTGCACACATTCATAGGTAGCACAAAATATCCTATTTATTTCCCTCCATTTCTCCCGGGATTTATGTTTACATTCATTATACAGAATGTATAAAATGCTCGCAATCCTTCTGGAAAATTTTTCATGTCAGTTTTGGCATCTCTTGAGCCATATTTTCTATGTTGAGTATGCAATAGAATATATAATTTAATACTTAATTAATATAAAAATTCATTACTCTAATTGAAGCTTTTAGTTAAAACATAATTTCAAAGCAAAACAGTTTCTTGTTTGACAAATAATAAAATTAAAAAATAGTGGGAAGTTATCATTTTGTAGTGACTTCTTTTGACTCATTGAAAATTTTCAATCGTTAGTCAATTAGACTTTACTGATAGAACATAAGAGTTGATTAAAAATAATTTAAGTTTTTCTGAAAACCTCCTAATAATTTCAAGTTTGTTAAGATTTGTTCACTTTGGAACGTAAAATATGATACCAATACTTGAAATGTAATTTTTATTTTGTTTAATTTGATTGTCCTCATCAAAAGAGTATATACGGGTAGAGATAAAATTACAAGAAAAGTAATATAAATCTGAAAAATAGATAAAGCTTTCAAGCAATGCTTTATATGAATCACATTTACAAAAGAAACATGTAATAATAGAACTCTTTTATGAAAATTCATTTATTTCATAGAAAATTCTTTCAGTAGAACTTTAATGGTTTCATTGGAATGAAGTTTTTTTTGAATAGAAAAGTGTGATAATAAGATTTTAGCGATGAATAAAATAGATATACTAATAATTTCTTAAGGGCACGAACTATAAATAGATACCCTTTCTTTGAAGCAAAGTATTGAAGATGTGATTATTTAATGAAAAAGGAGTTTTTTTATTCAAGATTCACTTTAAAAATTCAATTTTTGAATAGAAAATAGAAGGAACGATTGGTTTCTGATTTTAGAAAATGCTTTGTATTTATAGAAAATATAGAAATATTTATAGAAAATTTAAAATTGGGCCAAATATTTGTGTTCATCAAATTGATTACTAAGAGAAAGACAGACAGACAGAGATATATCCAATCAATTGTGTTGATTAAGAAAAATATAACACAAGAGTTAATTTAACATTTAAATGAAGACTAATTTATTTTTAACTATTTTTAAATGTAAACTGGCTTTTCTGCACCAGAATTTTGCAAACAGAATAATAATTTATTTTTATATTTACATAATTTTTTGACAATTTAATTAACTTTATGTAGTGTCGTGTTTAAAATGTTTAGAATAATAGATAAGTAGTCAGATAGTCAAGCTTTGAATCATTTGCTAAATCTTTTTTCATGTTATTTGAATATTCAATTAATTTGTAAATAAATGGCACTTAAATTCCAACCCTTATCTCATCAACTATTTATAAGTAGATGTTTTTCATAAACTTTAGTTTTAAATTTATTTTTTAATTGAAATGTGATTTAAATTGTAGCTCAAATTTGATAGAAACTCGAATGCATTATTAATGATGTTATTAAGAATTTAAGCTTAGTTTTTATCATTTTGAGCTTGACTTCAAACTCAAATACAAATTCAGTGTTGACTTAAATTTGAAAGTTTTTCTTTTTATAAATTGATGCAAAAAATAAATACCATAAAAAGTGAGATGTTATATAATATCGCAGTCATATTCAAGAAATTCCATCACAAATGACAGTAAATTACAAAAGTGTACTTTCTATTAGAGGTCAGATAAGAGAAAAAATAGCATCTTTTAAATTCAAAGACAGTTTCACGCTTGAAAGGTTACAAATATTTTGAATGTAAAATCTATTAATGTTATGCTTCATTTCATGCATTCAAATATGTGTTTTTAACTCAAACTCAAACAAAGTTATGAAAAGACTTGATTAACTAATGTTTCATATCTCACAGTTACTGCTCTTTATCATAATTCCAGAAAAAATGATACCTAAATATTCACACACTATCTCTCATTTTCTGTTTATGCATTTAGAAAATTTTTAAACGTTTAATTTGATAGTTTTCTATTATTTTAGGATATTCTGCACGAAATTCAACAAAAGCCATTCGAATAAATAAATCCATTGTTTGAATCCCTAATGTTAAAAAATAAACGGAAAAGTATTCAATACGAACACATTTAAAAATTGATGACTCGTATCTAAAAAAGGATCAAATATTTCAGAATATTTGTGTTTATGCGGTATAAAACTATATCATTTTTAAATATGTAATTTTTACTTCAAATATCTATCAAATATAATCACAAAAGCCATCAGATTCATAGCCATAGCCATCAGAAGCCATAGAAATAAATATATATATAGTTTAATAGAGCTTAAAGTTAAAATTTTATTTTTCAATAAATTTATTGAAAAAAAAATCCATGAGAAACTTGAACAAAAATACAATCTCAGTACCAGTTACTTTAGCAATTATCTATGTGAAAACATTTACCAGATCTGTGATATATAACGACATACATTAAACATTGTACAGCCAGATCAGAGTCCAAGCAAATTATTATAGTTTTGTTGTCAAATTATTACTGGCAATAAAGATTTAGACCCTAAAAACAAAAAGATTAGTTATTGTGTAATAGACTTCAACTCTTATTTGTTTAATAGTAAAAATATTTCTTAAAAATAATACTATATTAGAAATAATAGGTTAGAAAATGTGTTGTTAAACAAGACCGAATCTATTGAAATAGTTAATGATAAATGAATTTAATTGATGAAAGATAACTATACTGTCAATAATTTTTGTTACAATTAAGAACTTGAATAACATTGAAATTGAGAAATTATTAAATATTTGGACAAAAATGAAAAGAAAGTACGAATCAATAAACTCGACCACTGTTTTAAATTTAAATTTATTTTACAGTTCATTAAACCGTTTGCCATTCGGTTGACTGACTTATTGTAATTCTCTTTAAACATTACACATTATTATTAGGATGAGAAGCTTTTTACATTAAACTATAATTATCTAATGCACTTCAGAAAAGATCAATTAATCCTCTCAAAAGACATGTCTGAGTCTATTCTATACACTGTAAATCTTTAATGAAAAAAAAATTCAATCATTTTATTTTCCATATAACTAAACTTTGCACAGTTTATCAATCCATTGATAGCTTAGAGATAACCCATTTCTTAAAAAATTTTCAGAATTTTTCTTCTTTTCTTGACAGTAGAACTTATCAAAATGATTGAGACATGCTTTTAGCGAATAAAAAAGATATAAAGTTTCATTCAATTTATACTCAATTTCAATGAAAACTCAATTATTTCTGTTATACTTGTATTGGAAATAAACTAAGTTTCGAAATAAAATTCTTCTGAACAAAACGATGTTTTCCTTTGATTTCTATTCGGCTGTAAACTATTTGTTTGAAACATGAGAATCTTATTAATAATAATAATAATCACAATTGTTTTCTCATTTTTCAAATTATTTGATTCTCCCTCAGGTTTTGCCATAACTTTAGGAATTTATTCACAGGAAATCATAATTAGTTAAGTTTCTATTCTTAGGAACAAAAAATAAAAGAATAAATTTTAAGCTTTTGGTGCCTTAAGACAGAAGACTTTCATGAAATGAGGGCATTGTTGGCATTCGTGAGCTTTTTTCAACTTTAATAATAGAAAACTATGACTTATTTATGAAAATAAGTAATATTATAAATTTAGTGTCTTGAGTAAAACGCTTAAAGCAGAGAAATAGTATAGATTAGTGACTCTTTAACAATCCAACTCTTAATAGATGGATTGCACCCCAAAACAGTTTAACTTTATCACAAACTTATTATCGTCTTTTCTTTAGAGAAAAATCTTAGTAGATATTAGAAAATAGTGTCAAATCATTTCAAAATATAAGTCTTGAGGTAGAATATCATAAATCACGAGCTAAAAAATGTGAGCATTTCTTCAATAGAAGGACAAAGAATGAAATACTATCAAAACCAAACTTAAGGCATTGAAAGTGTAATGATTCTAAGCTAAATAATATTACTTTTAGTATTCACGCTTTCAATTCTTTCAATCAGATTTTTCGTTTCGAATTCAATTCAATATTGAGATTAAATATAATTTTTTACAATCAATGGTTTTCGTACAACAATTTTGACCAAATCGTTAATCAAAAAAGTTGTGTATTGCAAACCAAAAACATTACTTATTTTTAATGATTTACTAAATGGTTGAATACTGTAGTATTGAAATAATTTGTCAAAACTAATATTGGATTTTAGTTTTACTATTAATAAAATAAACAGAAAAAGAATGAATGATAAATGATTTTTGAAAATCATATTTTGAGTTATTGAAAAATCGCATATTATGGTTGGGATATATCTATAAACCGTTTATTTACATTTTTCTGATCGTTTTGGTTCTAATGCTTAGGTGTCTATCCTTTGGCCTTTATTTAATATGAGAATAAAAAATTGCACTAAATTTCAGAATATGTGGTCAGAAATTTCAGAACCACCAGATTATTGGACAAACTTTAAGTGATGTACTGTAGAGTACATACTCTGAGTACAGCTGAAGACATGAAAAGAAATGGGAAACATAGTGGTAAACAGAGATTAAATATGACGCAAATATTTTTAAAATCGTAATTTCACGTGTTCAATATCGTAAAAATAAGAGAAACTTCTTCTTAAAAACGTGTACTTCAACTTTTTGAGGCTTGAGATAATCTTTTTCTTAGTTAAGTCTATTCGAGTCATTTGATTTGGTTTCCGATTCAGGAACTATGATTTTGATAGTTATTTTGAGCCAATATTATAAGTTCTCACCGATTAATTTCATTAAACTTCATGCAAACCTTATGAATCCGCAATAGTTTCTAAAATGTAAAGGGTGTCAAATTCGCTTCGATTTAAAGCTTACATGTTGTGCTTATAGTGGCAGAACTTTATATATTCATTCATCCTGGAAAATCCATTGATGAACTCAGATGAGACATGTAGGGAAACATATCAATTTAAATACCAATGAGTACACCCGTTGACACAATAATGTTTTATAGTGGTGATGTAAACAACTAATGTTGCTAAGTTTAACATAGATATTGTAATAAACATCAATGTAAACATACTAAGCAACTTTAATTTTTTCATCACCGCTATAAAACATTATTTTGTCATCGCCTGTAATAGCATTGAATAGCAGTTAAATACGAATCGGCGTGTGAATGTAGAATTTTCCAAAATTTATTGAGCAATTCTCCGCCTTCATTTAATATCAATATAATAGTCTAATTTGTATCAATATTTTGAGAAACTGTAAACATAAACATAAATAACTTAAAGAAAATGGACACCAACTAGGGTGACCACATCTGAAAAGCCCCATACTGGACAAATAAAATCTCAAAGGGGGGGACCAAGGTATAATTTTTCAAATTTTCGTCAAAACTTGTCAATACCAAAGAGGGGACCCTTATAATGAAAAAGGACAGGATAGCTGAAATCTGGACAGTCCAGCTCAAATCTGGACGTGGTCACCCTAACACCAACACATCTAAATGCCAATTCCTCCTCAAATACATTAATTCATTAGATCAAAATACTTGGATACATATATGATTTACTTATCATATGTCTTGAATGAACTTCAATTTAGATTATTTATAAAAATGGATTACATATATGACTGGCAACGACTTAAAACCGGTCATCTCTAAATGCATGAAACACTTATTACTGACGTGTTTCTGTGTTTAAAGTTTTGATATCTACTGATTATAATCTATGAATTTTATCCATAGAAACATTATCAATACATTAAAGATATAATACAAACTTATCTTTTCCCACAAAATTGAAAAATTGATTATGAAAAATTGAATTGATTATGATTATGCCAGTCATATGAACAATTTCCCAGACGAAACTTTTCCCCTCTAAATAGCTTAAGGAATATAATTATTAATGAACAATTGACATAAGCCTTCAAAATTACTAAGTATAAAAGTTTAAGTAAAGAGTTTGAAAATATTCTAAAATTTTGGAGGCTATGAAGAGAAAGAAATTCAGTTGTCATTTTATATCAATTGTTCGCAATTTCTTAAGCCCTTTAAAGAGAAAAGTTTTTACTAAAGCATCTCTTCTGGGAAATTAGAAAATTAAATTCTTTCGCATTTATATAACAAAAATGATTTGAAAAAGCTCTGATTGCGTGAATCTCAAGTAATCGTTTAATTATCAAATGTTACACAAAATAAGAAATCTTTTCAAATCAAAACATCTTGAAATCTCCTATATTTATAATTCAATATTATTCCAAATGAGTTCTTAACAAAATTCTATGCAACTCATTATTCATGAAATCTTCATTTATTTGCAAACGTTTTAAATTCAAGTCTTCTATCGATTTGTAAAATATTGAATTTTTCATTTGTTTTTTAATGTTATTTCACTTACTTTAAGAAATGTTACTCTAGTAAAGAAAATGTAAATACACAGCTCTGAAAAATGTGTTTGTATTTTATTTCAATGTTTGAATATTTTATTATATCGAAAATTATATCCAAAAGTAAATTCAATTTTCAAACATTCAAGTCTGATAAAAGAGAAAACTTTGACTGAAAGAAACAAATGCTTTGAAAATTTGATATTTTCTATATTTAATCAATAAAAGAAATTGTGAATAGAAACTAAACAATAAGAATAAGAAATTCTGACATTAGTCTACTCTTGATTAATCAAATGTCATTGTAAGGAAGTGTCCTTTAAGTTGTCATTTTCTAGTATTGAATAAAATATTAGAAAATACTATTTATACCCTTATTCTGAATAGAATTCGATATAGAAGATCAAACTCAAAGTCTTAACTTTTAAAAAGGAAAGAACATTGATTTTTCATATTTCAAAGAATCTAATGTTAACTGTCCTTTTCAACGCTTATGGGATAAACTCATCTGATTATAGAAATTAAGTTGTTTAAAGTGATCGAGCGCTGTGTCGACGAGTCTTAACTCGAACCTCATAAGAGGATGAGCTGCGAGAAAATGGATAAATGGAAAATTTCATACTGTATGTAAAAAACAAGTTTTGTATCAAAATTTTATGAAAAGAATGCTAAACAAATTTTTAAAAAAGTTAAAGCCTCAACCCATAAAAGCAATTAATTGGATTATATCGATGATAATGAATACTTATTGATATTTGATAGGATATTTACTATCCAAGTAATATTCATTTAGTGGATGGAATCCCATCGATAACTTGCATGAGTGAAAAAATCACAGACCAAACATAGGCTTTTCCATACATCAAGTTTTTTTTATAATTTGTTAGCACTGATTGTCAAATTCTACTTACATTTTATGAATATTTCACTTTAATTCTAGTTTTTATAGAATAATTGATTCTAATTAATTCTTTATATTGCAATTTCAACCGATTTTAAGAAATGTTTGTTTGAAAAGGTTGAGAAAATTGATAAAAAATTGACTTTTCAAAACACTTGAAATCTAAGACAATTTACATAAAATAGGCATTTTCTAAATTATTTCAAGCTTTCTTTCAACTGAATTGCTTTGAAGATCATTGAATGTAATTTCAATAATAGAAAAATTCAGAAAAAGAATAAATGGGTAGTGTATGATAGTATCAAAGTTGATATTTCAAAATAATCTTTTAGTGGAGACTTTGAAGTCGAATGAATGGCAAGTGATTTAAAAGAATGAAAATATGGCTTTCAGCTAAACTGAGTGAACGAAAAATCAAAATAGAAAATAAAAAGTTCATACTATAAGTAAAAGTCGTTCAAGCATTGTGTTTAAGTTTGTTCTACTGTTGAATTCTCCGCTGCTATAATGCCATCGCTGAAGAGATCTCCTCTTTATTCTACTTGATATACTTGTTTAATGGGAAGCATAATATATATTCACAATGCATTTATTCAGCCCTTAAATTTTTCATGAATGCAGATAAAAAATCTGTTCTGTCAAAACTGTAACGCAATGTGTTTGTGTATAATGAAAAAATTGTATAAAATATATTTGTTTCCGATTTCATGCAAATTACTTCAGTATTTGATTGATAATTATTATATTTTAAACCCTAATTGAGAGGCATGGCTTGTAATAACTCACACCCAAATTAATTTTAATTGTATTTTTGTAATTGCTTTTAATAAATTTTTGGCTCAATTTATACAAAAACATAGTTTAATGCATATCAATATGAAACAAATTTCTCATTATTATATAGTAGTAACAAATAAGATATTTATGTATTAAGGCTTGTCTCGAATGAAAAAATGCTGAGATTTTTTAGATCTTGTGAGTTAATAGACATACTGAAGAATAATAAATATGAAAATCAGAAGTCGAGCGTATCTCTGAACAAATCTAATCATTAGAGTTGCAGTAATGGTAGTATTGATGGAGAAAAGAGTTGCACAAGTGCTGTATTAGATAAGAAAGCAAAAGAAATAGTATGAGGGATGCAAAAAAGGGAACATCTGCTACCACTGCGAAAAATAAAAGAGCAATCATTGGGTCCCTTCAAAAGCTTGATATGACGATCAATGGAGAATGCATTAGAGACCGATGAGGAATAGCTGAAACTGTTGTGTAAATCAATTATAGTCGCACTTTTTTCATAGCATTTAATGTCAAATCTGCAATTGTCCGCGTCTGACAAGCATGACATCATGTGCCAAAAGGACATCAATTAGACATTAAGATAGTGAACATCTATACAAAAAATATATTAGTTTTTTTGTTTGTCTCTTTCATTCATTCTCTGCTAAATAAATCTCGAGTTTAAGAAAGAGGTCAATACATGAAATTACGCGCAATATCACAACCAGAATCAAATCATAATACCTGTTGGATTTCACAATTATTCTCAATAATATGAATAACTTAATAGTGATAATAATGATACTCAAATTTTACTAATTCTATTCAAATGTCAGTTTTGGCAAATATTAGTTGTGTTTCTTATCATTTTATATCTTATATAAAAACTAATTAATTAAACTATCAATTCAAAGCATTTCTTCAATTAAGGACTTGTTTGAACTATAATTTCATGTCAAAGCTATGGCCGAAGGCATAAATCTTGTTTCGAGGCTCAAAAGTTTTGTAATAAAAGAGACCTCTGGAAATGAGTTAAATCTTTATTCCCATGAGATTCTGGAAAATGAATCATGTTTTAGGCTTTTCAGGAGTAAATATAAATTGAACTCTAAGATAAGATTTTTCGGTTCTAACGAAAAGTTTTCCAAAGAATCAGAATTAAACTCTTTTTAAACAATCCAAGAATCTTTTTGGCTATTAGTCAAATGATGTGAATACAAATCTCGTGTTTGGATAAAGATTTTTTTATTCTAATCGACCAAATATTTACCTCATTTAATAAAAGAGTGATATTGAGAACAGCGCTGACTTGACTCAAATAAATGTCAACATGTGAACGAAAATAGAAAAATAGAAGAGAGATCTCTATAAAAAAAACTTGATAAATATGTAATATAAACGTATATTTTATAAAATCATAATTCAATTAATTGCCAAAATATTGAGCATTTATATCTAAAAGATAAGTTTAAACCTTCTAAAGACTATCATTTTAAAATTGAGTCAAAATAATGTTTTTGTTATAGAATAGCTTAAACTTTCACATAAAAGTTTGATATTTTGAAGGCTATGTGACTAAACTCTGATTTGATGATAAATATTCTTTTATGTTTCTGTTTCATATTTCTCATGCCTTTGTTTTGTAGTACAGTCTATTCTGTTTAAAGTGAATCTGCTTATAGTGAACGATTTTAGCCGTGTAGCACATCTCTTCCCGATTATCTTTCATATTCATCTAGACTGTGATGCCTTTTAATCAATGATGAAATATTTAACAATATATTTAAAATTTGATATAAACTTATATTGAACTTCAAATAAGAAGTACTACAGAGTAATTATTTGATAGATTTTAGATATGATATGTGCATCACTCATGCATAATAAATGCATTTAATGCATATTAGAGTTTGGACAAATGGATTAGTATTTATATTCCGAAGGTTTCAAACCCGAAAATACTTTATTCCTCAGAATGGAGACCCGAAGCTAGAAATAGGAATTTTTTAAATTTATCTTTCATAAAGTGACCAATGATTGAGAGCTTTAGAAAACTCAAGTACTCAATACCGTAAAAACAAAATAAAAATCATTCTTTTTAAGAAAATTTCTAAAATTTACTGTGAAAACAACATTTTATTGGTAAATGGAAAGTAAATTAAATATTTTGCTCAAGAAAAAATTAATGGACGTTTAAGCCAATCCTTTAATGTGATGCTATAAATCGAAGCATCATTCATGTGAAAATTTTTACTTTTTTCTAATTTTTCACTAAATTTTTCGTATTTCTTCTGTATATCAATCAACGATATCAGGGATTGTTTTTAGTGATAGAAAAATTACTTGAAATTCTATTATAAGTTTTTAAGTCTATGATAATAATCATGATCCCATCCTTCGGAATACAAGCCATGACTCAAAACAAAGCAATGCATTAACAAAAGTGAATCATTTATAGCATATATAAATGTCTGTTTTAAAATGACTCTAATCTATCCATATAAGGGATTATAGAAATATATGTCAGTATAAGACTTTATTCTTTTTCGGACTCCAATTATTGGATTAAAATAAGGGAAGAATTGGAAAATCAGTGAATAATCGAAGTGATGAAAATTCCTAAATAGTGAAAATAGTGGCTATTTTTTCGTTTATTGGTTGATTGGTATTGAAGTTCAAAAAGTCTTTATAAATTTGATAATCATGTAATGAATTTGTTTTATTAATGCAAAAATGTTGTTTGAAAAATATTACATCTTCTTATATAGTGAATCATTAGGCAAACTGAATACAAGTTTAATATCAGAATAATCTGAAAGTTTCACCAAATCGTGTTCTTTCAATCACAGCCTTCAACATAACAAAACTGCATCTCATTCACAAGAACTTGAGGAAAAATCTTATCTTTCATTACTTTCTAACCTATAAAATATAAAGGATATCCTATCCTATTGGGAGCACTTCGAAATGTCTAAATACAAAATCTCTTAATTCAAAATGTCTCAATTTAGAATGT
This sequence comes from Camisiidae sp., assembly GCA_034696325.1. Classification (NCBI taxonomy): domain Eukaryota; kingdom Metazoa; phylum Arthropoda; class Arachnida; order Sarcoptiformes; family Camisiidae; species Camisiidae sp. The sequence goes on along the minus strand of JAQFZT010000311.1, from coordinate 2,254 downwards.
GTTAAACGTATTCTGAATTCCTCAAAAAAATGACCTCATTTTAAAAATTGAAAATAAACTAAACCCAAAAGAAAATGAGTTCAACTTAGGTGAGTGATAGGCTAAAGGTTATCCATGCTTATCCTTCTTATTTATGTTAATTGAACTAATTTTTCAATTGAAATTCCTTATAAACTTGCAATTTCTGAGTAATGTATACAGGGTTTAATTGACAGTTGTAGTGAACGGGTTTTCGACATTTTGGAGACATCTTGGAAAAGATCTTTATTTTTTTCATCAGTGATAATAATATTAAACCTCTGGGAAACTTATCTGAACATTAAATTGCAAATAAGTTTTGTTAATAAATTGCCAGAACATTCTTAGAACTTCTTTCGTTCAATGAGTTTATTTAATTCATTTTCACTTGAATTTTTCTGCTTAAACACACAGAGAATATTTTTGCCTATGCAATGGGGGGAATTTTTTTCACTAATAAGATTTGTTGAAAACAAGAGTAGTTGAGACCAGAGAAAAGCAAATTATATTATGACAGAAATGTATTTTAGGCGAAACTTACTTTGGGCTAAATTAGACTAAGTTTACCAGACATGAGATGTTTTTTGGAAACTAAACAGTGCAGAGAACCGTTGATAAAAGAGAGTAGAAAACAAAAGGAAAAAGAAGAAGAAATCTTAATGAAATTCCCAAACGAATGACTGGTGGGGCATAGAGTCTAACGGAGTCAGCAGAAAAACAATGCCTTATAGAGCACTATCTTTCCAATGGTAATCTATTTCTTGTCGATCTACGGAAACTGACCTGCCATTATTCCCTCGAGTTTTTTACTTTAACGTGAACACCATTTTACTAGTACTGTGTTATCTCTTGTTTAGTTGAATCATCAAAAATTATTCCAAATATTTACAATTGGGAGTTCTTCTTCTCAATAATTCCTTCTAATCTCTCGAATAAACATAATTTTTTCTAAAATTAAAGAATGTTAGGACAGAAATCCACAGAATATCATATTTCACTTGAGCAAACATTTGACTGTTTGAATAGAAATTAGGCACACAATGAAGTAATATTCACACATAGCTTAAAGAAAAGAATACCAGAATCAGTTTGAAAGAGAGTGAGAAAAATAGGTGCCTTTTTTACACTTGATATAAACTGATCTCTTGAATAAAAGAAAAAGACCATTCACACTATATTGCTTTATGAAAGAGAAGTATAAGCTCACTGACAAAATTTTCAAGTAAATTACGTGAAATCGAGGTATTATGGGATGCTCTGCTTACTTTAAGTCACTTTTATTTCAATAGCTTTCCTCTTTATAAGTCTAATAAATAAACTCAATGGTACTTCACTCCAAATGAATGAGCAAAACATGGAAATAGTCATTATTTTATGAAGAACTGATTGAGAAGAAAAAAAAATAGTGATTATACCATGAAAAGCAAATTAATAAATAAGTGCTTCCAATCATATAAGAATAGGTAAAGCCATCTATTTATAAGTTATTACTTTTCTCCACAGATTTAAGTGCTTTCGAGTTACTAAATAGTATGAGAACTGTAACTATCGATCAGCTAATATTCGATAGATAAGTGCTAATACCTTTAGGCACATTTTAACACCTATTCTCCTTATGTACTACTATTGAGACTCCTAACGATGATTTTGGAAAGCAAAGCCTCTTACCTGCAAAGCAAACTTATACAAAACATGTTATGCACGGAAGTACATATGTTAAGATCATCGCTAGCAGTTTCAATAGTAGTAGTATTTAAGTAAATGCCAAACAGCTAATATTGGTTCAAATGCAGTAATGATTCCAAATTATGATTATCTGCTCTCCAATTTGTGAGACGATCGAAAGAAATACTTCTTCTGTATGAAAAAGTATTACATTCAATAAGCTATTGTTTTAAGAATAAATGGTCCGAAAGAAATAATGTTAAAATTGTACACTTGGATAAAGTGATAGAAAGAATAAAAGCAGATAAGAAAATATAAAATGAAAAAAGAATTTTGCTGAGCGTACAATTTCCTCTATAAGTAGACAAGCATGAAATCGAAAAAAAAGTCATTTCAAGTGCTTTGATGGTTACACAAAACTTGTAGCTGACAGTCAGCTTTCATTTTCCTCCTTTTTAATACAGAGGTTCGGCCATTCACAACATTTAGTTATAAATAAGCTCACTGTGAAAGTTGACTAAATAAATTCGTTCAAATAATATATATTTCTGTCAGTAAATTTTCATCAAGT
>JAQFZT010000310.1:0-29203 GCA_034696325.1 Camisiidae sp. | reverse complement strand
ACTTCCAAAGTTTATTTGGAAAAATAATTGTAATTTGAGATTAAACTGTCAGCTCATTAATCACTGCTTACATTATTAACACTTTGATCTGAATTATGTTTGTTTTAATGATAAGATATATCACAAAATCTTGATTACAAACCCTTCTGATAATGAACTGATTCCCACACAAAATGAAGAAATTGTGAATGATTTGAACTATGATTATGATAAATATTTCTGTCAAACTTATTGAATAACACGTTAAGACATAACTATAAAATAATGTGAAACATTCCGTGCTTTTAAGTAAGAAGTGTTGTAAATCATTTTTAAGCTGTTGTCCAGAATACGAATCGACATTTAATGCTTATTTTTATAGATACAACATATCGTATGACATTTTTGATCATTTTTCAAGACTCTAATCATATTTTTGTTTTATTTCCATTCCATTTCCTGTTTAGACTCAAATAAATTGTTCGTTTAATGTCTTCAACTTAAGTCTTGAGTTAGGATTACTGGTCTTCTTCATCAATGAGGTCAAGAGAAAGTGAATATATTTTTGGGGATTAAATTGTGAACCTATTTATACAGAACTGCCATAAGAAATGAATGAGTTATTCGATAGATTGAATTGATTCAAACCATTGATCTTGAAATAACGCATGTCTTAATCCTCGCATTACTTTTTAAATGACCGTAAATTTCTATCAGCCTTTTGAGAGGCTATTACTGCTATCGTGTGTAAGATATAAGATATAAGTAATTCTCATAACATGATAGAATATTTTTCAAATCTAAAATTGAGTCCATGAGACTTACGTCAGTTACACATAGTTTATCTTTTTTAAGTCTTCTACAGATTAAATCTACTGTAAAGTAGTTTTATTCATATATCCTTTTATTTAAATAAAACTTTTTTCATACTTCAATAAACTTTGAACTCAAATTTTTATACTGTATTATTTAGAATCCAGTTTTACTGTATTTATCAATTTTAAGTTAAATAGATTGAAAAACTCTCATTTCAGATAATATATTATATTTGAGAAATGGGTCACAATTAAGACAAAAAATTTAAGTTTTATTATTGAGTTAATTAAATACTCAGTTCAATATCGAGCAATTTTTATTTAACAGTAAATTTCATATTAAAAAATAATATTGATTCCAATGAACAAAACATATCATGTTTTACATAATCTGAATGAAAAATCAATTCAGTTGAACAGTAAACATAAGCTGTACAAAAATTATATTAATTTATCGATTATATAAATCTAATCATTATTAAAATTGAATAAAATATTAACAGTGAAGTAGTTTTTGATTTATAAAACTCTTAACTTAGTACACAATCACAGGAATATGACATTTGCATAAAAATAGGTTGAATTTATGTAATATTGACATAAATAAGAACAAATGAATACAATGTATACCCGAAAACAACTAAAACTGATTGCATGCAAATCAGTCGAGAAACTTATGATTAGAAAAATACTTAATGTACTCAACCATATAGTGCTGGAAATAATTGACGTGGAAATGATTTGTTAATGCCTGGAAGTGATGATAAAAACGAATTCGTGGACGCAGAGGCAAAGGGAGAATAATTTGCTAATGGCTTACTTGGTCTCAAACCTATCAATAACAAAAAAATACAAAAATTCCATAAATATTAAAGATTATATCGATCAACAAATCTCGAGCAGAGTTTAGATAGAGATGAATAGCATTTATTGACGATAAGACTAATGTTGTTACAGATAAGATCACAAATGTATTCTTAAGGTCAGTGGAACACAGCGTTCAAAATAGCAATTTTTGGTGGAAAAAACATCAATTTAAGGATATAACACGAATAGTATTAGTTTAATTGGTCTGTTTTGATTTGATTGACCTCATCTTTATTCTCTTTTATAGGACACATCCTATGACTAAACGTTTCTTTAAACAATCTCTACATAAGCTGTTCAATCACTTATTGATTAAATACTACTTCAAACGAAATCAATCAAAATCATGTATGAAATTGATTTTGAAGTTTTTAATCACTAACTTTACTAATACTTTTATAATCAGTTTAATTCCTGATAGCTTTATTGGTCATGCATTACAGTACAGGTGAACAATTTTGACTAAAGAGATTCAAGTTCTCTCAACTGCATAAGAAATCTTTGAAAAGGGATGCGAATAAAAACTATATTTTTGCAGTTAAAAATGTGGTAATAAGTTATTAGAGAATTGCCGATAGTTACCTGACATAAAACTTGGTCTCATTACAAATGGGTTCCTCTGAGGAAGCTATAAAAAAGACAAAACATGATAATTTGATGAAATTTGATGGAATAATACAAACCTTAACCAAATCAGAGTTGACAAAATCTCCGAATTCGAGAAATTTGTTTCCTTCATAACCAGGAGGTTTGTGAAGTTTTCGTGGCGGATGATTACTAACTAAAGGGGCCGGAATAAGTTCTCCGTTGATATTAACTCTTCCATAATCACGTCCATATCCGGCGAACAAATTCAATGGTTCATAAGATGCTTGTGAAGTGAGCGGTCGATTCGATGAAGATGAACCATATATTTTGCTTCCAACAGGAGTTGAGGCTGCCTTCACATAAGCGTCACCGAACAAATCACTCGCTGAAGTATAGTATGCATTACTCTCTTTGTTGCCAATTCCTCGAGCATTCAATGATGAAAAGCCATTGCTATAAAATGTGTCATAGATTTGGGGCCAATTATTGGAATTTGGTTTAATGATTTCATAATTATCATGATCCCATCCATCATTTGAGTCTTTAGTCGACTGACCATTTAGTGAGAAATAATTATTATTATGATTACTGACAATATCCGGCTTCTCATAATCAGAGCTCTTGTCATTGTATCGATTATTTCTATTATTATTTGTTATATAATGCCCTGTTTTTTGGTTATAATCCTTACTATTATAGCTATCTTTCACTTTTGTATTGTCGTAATCATCAAATTTATGGTCTGAATCAGTATTGCTATCATAATCATATTCAAGTTTACTGTCGCTTTCATACAATGATTTTGTGTTTTCTTTCAAGTTATACAATGATTTTTCTTCGTTATCGTCATCGTATTTGATATGGCTATTATGCGTGTTTCTATATTTATTGCCACCATAATCATGAGCGCCTCCATTAGTGTCTGTTTTATATTCGTCACGTTCATTCCATCTAAAAGTATGGGTTACAGAAACAATATATTACCGAAACTTATCTCATGTTCAGCTTATTCATAGAGTCAGATAATAATCAAATTTAAGATCCAAAACAAATTACATGCATTTCGCAAAGTTTTAATTTGATATCATCTGTTTAAACAGCAATCAATTTAAAAACTGCATCTTTTAGATACGCTTTAATCAAATCATCTCAAGCAACTTGACAGTTGACTGATTGTATTGACACTTTTTCTGCATCTTTCTATTCTCAGTCTTAACATTTTATATGTATTAATAATTGCCTTTAACTACTTGCCTATAATTGTCATTTTTCCCATATTTATCTTCATTAGATCTATAATCTTTTGCTTCGTTTAAATTGGAAGCAGTTTTGTATTGTTGGCCATTATTATAGTTTGCATTTGAATTATAATTGTTGAGAGATTTTGCAGTTGAATATTGAGGAGAATTTAATGTTGAATACACTTTCTGAGACAGTGGTGCCAAAGCTTGATGTTGTTGAGTCAGAAGTGATATTTGATAATTATGTTCGGAAGCATGAGATTTGGCAGAAATAGCCGACGGCTGAAGGTTAGGTTTCGAATGTGTGCTATATGTAGGACTATAATTGCTATTAGACAGTGATGAGTGGGGAGCATGTGTTGGCTCAACAACTGGATGTTGTGGAGATGTCTCTTTAACAATTGTAAAACATTATATTTTCATTCAAACTTTTTTCTAAGTCAAACCTCACCGTAATTCTGTTGACCTGGACTTTGCAGCGCAAGCTTTACTGGTATTGCCTTCAAATAGGAATAATTATACAAAAGTTATATTTCAATTCAATACTCAAGTTATTTGTTTTTAGTATAAGAATTATCAAGTATTTTATAAAATTATATAATTTCAAAATAAGTTATGTAAATCAAATATGCAAAGAATGCAATGCAATGTAAATTTATAAAGCTTTGATAACTTTAATTGAATTTTAGTTTATTTGCTTAGAGTGTGTTTATTAATAAAATTTTGAAAAATATTTTTATTATTTATTATTATAGGACTAAATTGTGAGAGGAATTCCAATCTAATTTTGCTGATATAATTTCTAGAAAATTGGCTCATAAACTGCATAGAAATGAGTATTATGTAAATGTGATGAACAAAGTTTGCATAAAAATTTCCAATTATATCAGTTCATGCCTTGTAACTAATGTTTTGAAGTTTTTATTAGATTTAATTTTGAGAAATAGCCGCATGAGAAGGATAATAATAATCAAAGAGAAAAATATAAATCTAGACTCACGAGTATTACAGTTTTTTGTTGGTTTTTGTCAAACTGGCCATTACTTTGATCACCAGAGCTATAAGCGTGAGCTCTACTCGACTCTTGAACAAAGGGCTGACTGAAAGAATTTTGATTGTTATTATGTCCGTTGTTGTTGAGCATTAGCGATGATTGTTGCGGATGTTGTGAATGGGAATTAGTTTCGTATCCAAACTCAGAGCTAACGCTTTCATCCCTTTCGCTAGTTTTTGATTCGATTGAGTCAATACTCTCCGACCGAACACAATAAGCAAATAAAACAAATATTATCTGAATCAACGAAATGAAAAACTTTTGTTATTTAACTTAATGATGATGTGCAGAAAAAGAAGAGATAAAGTCTCACCGAATTCCAGAAGAAATCCATAACTTTAAAAACTGAAAGATTAAGAAAAATGTATTCTTTAAACGATTTAAACGATCTGAAAACTGAAGCGAATAACTGTTTACATTGAATAAGAGCTAATAATAAGTTTGAGATGTTTGTATTTGGTGTTAGAGATGCTCGTGTTCTGCCTATTTCGAGTTCACTGTCATCCTTGTGTTAACATTATATCATTAATTGCTTGGGGCCAAGACTTGCTTCAATCCAGGCCAGTGACACGTCCAAAACTACTTTAATAAACAACTCCAAAACCTTATCTTTGTATATAGTCTTCACAACAGTTTCTTTCAATTAATTTCAACAATTTTCTAAATTAGTTCATCATTTAATTTAGAAGAGACGACAAGATTTGTTGTTTTTACTAATTTTCTGCGAATAAAAACACTCCTAATTTATGATTGATTGTTATTTAGTGCGCAAACATTCTCTGAATTTATAACCTATTATTTCGATTACAGAATAAGCATTTTTAGATAACTTAATAAATCAAAAATCTTTTGCTATCTTTTCGATAATATAATAAAAATGATTCTCAATTTTATGCTCTGTTCTCAATGCAAAATCATTTTCTCCAGAAGAATATTAATATATTTTTCCTAATCTTTTTATTGTTGTTTTTTTCTATAAATCTTATCGTTTTTAATTTAGTAGATTATAATCAAGTTAAACATATTGCGGAAACGTGTTTAGCAGTGGCTCATTAGAAACATTAATCACTTGAAGTGAAATTTTTGGACTATATCTTGACTTATGATGTGATGGCCAGGCATTTACCCTTGACCTTATCGTAATTTATAGTAGTCTACATAATGCTGATAAAATCAGTTATCTTTTCATGTAATTAGAAGTTCAGCCCAACTATAAACCAACATTTCATCCCATTCTTTAAGTTTTATGCTTTTGTCATCTTTTATGTGAAGCTCTTATCAACTTATTGTTAATTTTTCAAATCATGATGAGGTGTCTATTCGGAGGAATTTTTCTGATTTTGAAATATGATTAAAATGTAGTTAAACTTTGCCTAAAGTTCATAAGTTTATAAATGTTTATTTTTTATTCAAATATCAATTAGAAATTTATTTCTGGGTTTAAGTCATAAATAAAGAAAATTTGAATACAATTTTATAAGGTTTGAGTTTGACTTCGCATTTAAAGTTGACTTAAATATATTTTTTTTCACATATCTATCCGATCGAATGACCAAATTTTTTGGAAACTATGTCTTCACCGTCTCCTTAACTCTTGGCTAAAGACATGTTTAGAATAAAATTGATTTAGAATTTATTCAATTCCTAAATAATGAACTTTATATTTTTCAATGAACTCATATTTTTTAATTGATGGAAAAAATTATTTTTAAAAAAATATTTGATGATAAAACCGAATTCCTGTACTCAAAGGTATGAAACATTTAAATAAGTTTCTGATTCAACGTCTTATTAAACAAGTTCTTAAATGAAATTTATGAATATCTTTAAGATAAAAAGGTTTAAACGTTTGTTTCGAAGTGTTATTAAATTGAATAATTGATAAGAAAATATGAAACTATATAATTATGTAATGAATGAAATGAGAGGAAATAATATAATTAGAAAAGAGTCGATGAAAGACATAAAGGCATTTCACTATCTAAAGAAAGAAAATGTAATAACCCTTAAATATTTTAATTGGAGTTTTATAAACACAATTTTGTGATAAACGAACAGCGATTAGACTAATCTAATGGGACTAAAACAAAACCTGTTATATGTATTAATTATTAAAGATTTATTTCACCACTGAATGGAAATCTAACCTTATTTTTATTACATCCAGAATTCAAATCAAACAAAACTCATGAGAAATTATCGAAACAGACAATAAATTATAAGTTTATAATCACGAAATTTATTAATAGTTTACTTAATAGGATAATTACATTTATTCATTGGACTCAATCTATGAAAACTTCGAGAAAATATTTGTCTTTAACACTAACTTAGTTTCAATGTCTTAGAGACAAATATTTTGCTAATAGTCTTAAGGCTTAAATTATTTTCAATATTCTTATCAAATACTAATGATTGAAAGCACTATTAATATATTTTTGTAATAAAATACTTGTTTTTTATATTAATATCTCTACCTTTGTAGAGGAGATTCACATTTAGTTAATTTTTTTTCAAAGTTTTTCTTAAATCAAATCTATTTCTAAACCATTGTTCGATAATTCAAATTTTCATCAAAGAAAACGAGTATCTATTTTAAAACAATCATAAGAAATCACATCAAATAATAGTTGACATTTGGGTTTTTACTGAGATTTTTAAAAATTTTAATCACTTAAGCACTTAAATAGTAAAAAATTTGATAATTTGATGCATCAATTGATTCACATAATAGTTTAATTAAGTCTTAAACTTAATTATATTTTCTTTATTTTTAAAAGTTCACAATAGTTTGAATTCACATTTTTTTTATCATTAATAGATAATTCATATCATTTAAGAAACATTTGAAATATGAATTAACTTAATGTGAACTTTTCCTAAAAAAGATATTCATATAGTTTAATGACTTTATTATTCAAAGAATATCGAAAACTACTTATTGATTGGAATGAAAGCCCTAAACTTTTTTATTTCATGATTTCTGATAAGTTTAATTCGAAATGCATTAATATTTAAATTATATTATTTGGATTAACAACAAAAAAGTTAATGAAAGTTAATTGAAAAATGTATTCAAAGTTTATTGTAAATTGATTTTAAAAACTTCTGCAATTGTTCTTCTCATGACTTGATGTAAACATTAAATTGATTTCCTCTTCTATAATATATTTTTGCACTATAAGGAAGTTATAGTTGACAACCAATTATTGTGTATAAGTATGATTAGACACAATGCACTTTTTAATGGTTTGTAATAATACTTTTCACAGTTTTTGAGAAGCAGTAATAGTAAGAAAAGTAAAATAGTTTAATAATAATTTAAGTATTTGTATTATAAACTTCCCTATATTTTGATATGTTATTTAACAAAAGATTCACTTAACAGTTGCCTAAAAGTTACGCATAACTAACTTTTGATAAATATAATGGTCAGGTTTGTACTCAACAGAAACAGAAACAATAATTATTCGGTTACTTCTTGTGTTGAATTTATTTTTCGGATATTTCCTCAAATTTTCAGTAATGAATAATCTTTAAACACAAATATTTGTTTGAAAAAGGGTTATAAAAAAGATTAAATCAATGCAAAAGTTTTGACCAGAAAAGTTTAGAGATGTTATAATTAACTCAATGAGAAAGTTCATCATTACTTCTATATTATAGATCTTTCCATTGAATTAATGTAATTCTTGAATAAGAAAATTATGAGAGATCTGAGAGGTTAACGAAAAAGTTTTAAAATAATTGACTCATTATAAAAGTATTAAAAATTTATGAAAGATTGAGTTTCTAAATATTTTACTCTGAATTCGACAATAAGAGTCTGAAAATTTTCAATAAAACTAATATTGATATTAAATCGACCGAAAACTTGACAATCTTTTAATTTGTTTTCTGTTAAAAAGCAAAATGACATTCACTCTGATGGCGGACCAAATCTTTTTTTCGAATTTGATTTCTTCATGGCTTTTGCCATTTGATGCATGGCTTGATATCGGGACCAATCGACACATGAGTTGGACATCATTAATAGAGAGATAGGTTTGGGACGAACCAATGCCTGACACTTCAATTTAACGAATAAATACAAAATGTCAGAGTTTTATTAGTATTTCTTTAGTTTCGACTGATATTGACATTACTATACATGCAAACAAAAGTCTAAGTTTGAAAGGATGATAGATTTTCATAAGGTATTATAGTTTTATAAGTTTTATAATTCATAGACTCAAGTCATACTTGTGTTGAAGTTTTGTTTTCAATCAATTTTATGCTCGAATTCTATGACTTACTATAAGTTCTATTAAATAGTTGGAAAATCTTATGGATTGAAAATAATGATGATTTGTTAACTGTTGAACGAAGTTTGCAGTAAAATAAAAACTATGATTTATTTCCAATAGATTTTATTACTAACTGTTAGTCTGACGATAATATTGAACATCAATGAAACTAATGGAGAAAATGAAAAGAAAATGATGACCAAATCAACGATAGCTTCAACAACTAAACTTCATTCAAAGCCAACTAATTATATGAATGAAAATGATAGCGATCAAGTTCATCAAACCTCCGAAACTAGAGCTCAACACACAGTTGTTCAATCGGGTAAAGATTTGAAGACAGCTGCGGGTCATCATGGATATGGACACGGAGGAGGACACGGAGGAGGACACGGAGGTGGTGGTGGCGGTGGTGGAGGTGGACATGGAGGTCATGGGTATTTCCAATATGCTCGAGTGCCTGCCTATGGCGCCTGGGAGTTCGGTATGTCATTCAATTAAGATTTCATGTATGATCGATATCATCAATTATTTCAAGACCTGAAGAGTGTACTCGCTTTTCAGATCACAACACAATAAATTGATGGATTATGTTTAGCAAATCTAAATCTTCATAACTTTTCAAATATTTCCTTCATTACAGGGTATCGTCGCGGAAATCCTTATCATTTTAGAGAACAACACGAACAGGTAGAATATGTTTCAAATGCTTTTAAAATTCATTTCATCGACACATTAAACATCAATCATTCATTAACTTTTAGGTTAATGTTTGAATGAATTTTTGTATTTGATGAGCAGTTTGATTGTAAAAAAATATAAAACAATTTAATCATTAAATTAAATACTTGTTCATCTTTAGGGACACGGACACCAATTCAAAACAAAAGTCAGATGGGGTGACAAACACGGCGGTTATGGTAAGCGATGAGATTCTTAATTTTTTAATATGAATTATAAAGAAAAGTTTAATACAATTAGAAATAGCAGAAAATACTTTCAAATGACTTTCGGACGAGACTATAGGAGAAACTAGTATTTAAGTAAAATTAGAGCTTTAGACTTAGGAGAACATAATTGTTTTGATTAAACCTAATTTCAAACAATACTTTTGAAATTTTCTTAATTGAATAAATTTAACAATAGGTGAGCACTACTATGATTATAATCACGCGCCAAAACATGGACACGGCAAAGGTGGACATGGAGGAGGTCATGGGGGAGGTCATGGAGGAGGTCATGGAGGAGGTGGTTATGGTCATGGATAAAATAAGAATTGCTATTATTTTTCTATTATATAATTCATGTTTAAAGATTTATTGATTAAATTATTGTTTAAAGCGTAAGTTCAATATTTATATGTGCATTAATCAGAATAACATTAAATGAAATGCTGGCCTCCGAAAAAAATTCTGCTTTTCTATCAAATTCAAGATTCAAATCATAACCATTTATGCTTTGAAATGAAAGTGAAAAGTTTTCATCTCAAATCAAGATTGAATGTGAAAGTATGGAATTTGTTTGACAACAAAATAGCAGTTTCTTTCAGGCATTAATGTGTGCGCTTTTATGCCTCTTTCAGTTGTATCTTTATAGAGACAAATCAATAATTTTCATTATAGTTTCAGAAAAGTTTCATTTTTATGCAAATCAAATGGCATTTAGACTGTATAACAACTTTTCTCTTTTACATCATTAGTAATGTAAATAATTTGGAAAAAGCTTATTATTATTTTTATTTAGCCATCAATTGTAATATTAGTTGATCTCTTCTGTACTTACCATAAATTTATTTCAACTTCAGTTATCTAAAGAAAAATGAGACTTTTAGCTATAAATTACAATTTAGTTGCCTAATGACTAATTTGGTTCAATTAAGCTCTCATTAGAGGATATCTTTCAATCCATTAGATATGAGTGTGAGGTTTAGACATTAAGGCATTTCCAGCAATATTTCAAGAATTCAAACGTAAGTCAAGAAAACTGTTGTGTCGATGAACTCATTCGACTTATTTTAGAGGCAAAGCTTGTGAGCGATGCTATAACAATGTTATCTCTAATACAATTTCTAGAAGAAAATCATGTCTATTCTGTCTTCATATGCCTTGAATTTGAAATTTATGTCAATCTTTTTTGATTTTGAAGCTTATTATGTAAATTTTGAAAGAAATAAAATGACACGAAAATGGTATTAATTCTAACATTTTTTAATTCAAGGAATGACCAGTTATGTAATGATTCGGATTTGACTTATAATAATTGTAATAATAATTAGCATTTCTAATAATAATTAACATATATATATACATACGATTCACCAAATGATATATTAATAATTCTATTATCAAAATGAAAACAATTGCTTTATAACAATAAAGATTCATTACATTGAAAATTGCAGTTTAACCTCACACTGGATTTCTGTTAAACACACTTTTAATTCATATTAATTTCGCCTAAATTTTGTGTTTCAATATCACATGCATTCAATTTCTTTTAACCCTAATTCTCACTTATTATTATTTAAACAAATTAATTCATAAATTCTAAATATTTGATGACTGAAATCTGGTTTAAACTTTTTTTCACTCATATTTATATCTAATCTTATTATTAGTATAGTATTGAGGACTCAAATTCAAGACTAGTATTGATTTGTTTGGTATAGATTTCAATAGAAAAAACTCATTCAAAAGACTGTAATCGATTTACAGACAATTGAAATGTCAGTTTTTTCTTTCATCAAAAATACTGAACTTCTAATAAAGATTAAGTTATAAAAACAATATGCTATTAAACAATTAAAGATTACAACTTAATGATAGAAATATCGAGAAATGAGGTTATTCTCAATAAATCTATTGAATTTAAAAAGATTTGAATTTTGTTTAACAATAATAACTTTTTTCGCTAAAAGCCTATTCTTGAAAACAAGGTTATAATTATCTATTGAACATATTGTTAGCGAAGTTTTTGCACTTTTGGTTCATAATTTGTTTCTTTATAAAGTTTAATTTGAAAACTCGTTACACTATTAGCCCTTTGCATCGTTAGTCAATTGAGCTGAAAATTGGTTTTGAGATCGAAATGGTTTTGTCTTTTTTAAAATGTGGTAAAAACACAGTTAAATATAAAGAAATAGACAATTGATATTAACAATTATCATGATTATAGGCAAATACTATATAAACTCATTTCACAATTTCTCTAATGAAACAATATTATGATATATACGTGTTTATCATTTACACGAATCACGTCTAACAGATATAGTTTTTTAAATACTGTATAATCATTAACAAAACTTACAATTCAATTAAATATTAACAATAACTTTAGGGCAAAACTCATAACAAACTCCTATTGACTTGAATTAACTTTAAACATAAAAAAATATCAATAAAAACTCGATAATAAGTACTAATGTTATAAAAAGAGAAGTTTATCAACTGATTGGAACTTTTAAAGTAAAAAATGTTATTTCCAAATGTGAATAATGTTTGAGACAATAACATTTGCATCAATTATTTCAACAAACATTAAGATTGAAACCAAAGTGACATAAATATATTTGATTTGACAACAAAATATCGATAAATACATTAAAAAAACGGTGTATTTCAGGAAAAGGATTACGTGTGAGCTTTAGTACGATTATTAAAACACATTTCGATGCTTTTGTTTAATAAAGAGAGCTCTGAATTGATTCAATAAATAAATTCTATCCAACTTTAACCGTAGAAATAACTCAATTGATTGAAGTTTATGAAAAAGTTTCAATTAAAACAAACTTCAAAACAAAGAATTTAAAAGAAAAAGTGGAGGAAAATTCTTAAATAGACGAAACATTTGTGATTGTTTTCTAATACAAACATCATTAAGATTGTCAAAAAACATAAATTATATTATAATACCTGTAGATTAGATTCATTTAATCATTTTTATGTTAGTTTTGATCATAAATTTTTGTCTTTACTTTATATGTAAAATAAAACTCTCAATCATTTCTTTGACTGTTTCTTGTTTTTGATTTAGATTAAAAATTGCTTTTTTGCATCTCTTTATTTCGGAGAAAACATTTTAAAGCCTAATGCGGAAGAACAATATATTTTGTGAAGAGTAAGAAGTTTCAGAATTGATACCACTTTTTGTCTCTATATTTTAACATCACATTATGCGCTGCACTACTAAATACTTCAGCTTCTGATGCCATTCTAACGGTGCGATCTTCCAACTGATTAAGTCTTTCTCCACGCTCTGAAAGTCCCTACAGATAGAGAGAAATATATTTTATTTTCTTCTTCATCTAAGTATTAACACAAATACATTCAACTCAAACAATGGCAAGAGTTGCCTAACAATAGAGAGCGCATCAAATTAATCAATATATCAAATGGTTAAAGAGTGAAAGAGTTATCATAAATTGTTATCTAATGTTACTCTATAAGAGTTGTTTACTGTCAGGCATTAGATAAAATGCTTCCAATGGAAAGTTTTAGTGGATATTTTATCGATTTTTGAAAAAATCAATTGCTTTTGCACAAAAAATGCAAATTAAAGTTTTGTCGATACATGACTTGAGCTATAATTAGTGAAGATTGCGTTTTAAGCAATTAGTAGATTAAATCATGGCTTATATTAGGTGGAAAAGGCGTCACTGAATCTGTTCACACTTTTATCAATCCTATAATAAGTTGAAACGCCTTTCAAATGACAAAATTCAAGTTTCACTTTTCTGTTTCAATCAAATATTGACATTTGGGTTAAAAATAAAGTCGTACTTCTCTGACTCGAGCCATTTCTGCGCCTAAAGTACCAGTTTGTGTCTTCATTTGATCTAATGTTCCCGGAATGTGTCGGGCAATTGTTTTCGATGGTTTTCCTGAATTTGTTTCGCCGAAAAGCTCTTCTCTATCGAGAGAACTGGTTCCGCCTCCGAATAGCCCCTTAAGAAAGCTGGGTTTCGGCGGTTCAGGCAAATCTTTGGCAGCAGTGAAGAGCGCGCCCACCATTGAAGGTATATTATCACAAAATGATGACGAAATTGTGAATTTAGTCAATTCAGATGGCGATGAGAGGTACATACCATGACCGTTACCGCTAAAACATATTGTGCGGGCAATCCTTTAAACATAATTCAATCATTAAAATACATGTTTATAACGCGTATTATTCAATCAATCATTCAATGAGTGTTTCAAAATTCAGTGCTTTTTCATAAAAGAGATTCTGATGAATAGAATATAATTTTGTGTTTCGATCGATGCAAAAATAAATTGCAGAAAAGAATATTTTCTGTAGACTCGCCTTATATTTTGCTACAATCTTAACAAATGCCTACATAGAAGTTGGCCTTTTCTTACTTTTTATGCCAAATTCAAACTCTCACTGCATGTGTCACTCAAAATGAAAAAAAGAACGAAACGAATAAGCGTTTGGACATAACATACCTGACATCAGTTAATGGTAAAAAATCGATATCAATCAAAAGTCTAAGACTGGGAAGGCTATAGACCACTATATTACCAGTTCCTAAATAAACAGCCAAACATACGCTATCTGTAAGAGAAACACACATTAAAACCACGTTTCTAATCATCTTAAAACTAATAATAATCATATTAAACATATTAAGCGTTAGATCACTTAGTCCTCAACTCATTTAATCGAAAGGACCAGAAAAATCTTCGCTTCAAACTGACGACCGCAAAAATCAATAATAATTTGTAATCATTACTAGAATCCTATTTTTAGACTATGAGTTCTCTAAATGTTTTCTAATTTTTCCTCAAGAATAATCAGTTTCCAGTGTGTGTGAGGACATGCGGGTCATGACTTGGCGATGAATATGTTTTATAAATAATAGTGTTTTGCATAGACTCTAAACTTTTATTGAAACTCTTTGTTTGTTTATCTCTGAAGAGAATATGTTAATGAATTAGTGATATATATTTGGGAGAAAATTGTCACAATCACTCTTATAGTATAATAAATTACCTGCACTTCTCATATAAACGACATCAGCTCTGACTGCAAAAGAGGTTTCAGTGAGCGTTGCCTTATAAGAGCACACTTGTGACGGCAGATTAATTAAACGGATCTGTTTCTCAGAAACCATGACAACAAACTGCGTGTCCCGCATATCAGTTGAGGAAGACGTCGGAGAAATCTTATTATTACGATTTGATGGTGCAGTACTTCCACCTCCGCTACCACTTCTTGTTATGGTTAGAGATCCGCCGCGTTTATTATCAACACTAGAGGAAGAAGAGCTCGGGGTTGTGGTCTCAGCTTTGATAGAGTCCTTCCATGTCTCGGAATTTAGTTGAAGTAATGTTCCCGTGAAGTCAAGAAACGATATACAAAGTATTGATCCCTTTAACCTGTATATACTTCCTGTTGAATTGAAATTCAAATTTTACTTCATTTTAATCCATGAAAATTGGTTTTTAAATTAGTTGTTATTATAGGGTCTTATAATTATATGTTTGTTTACTATTAAACTTATGAATCTATTGCGAGTTTAATTAAAACTAATTAATGACTAGAGGAAGTGAAAAACCAATTTTAAAATATATCACATTTATTAATCTATAGAATAATAATTTATTTATATTTGATACCAGATTAACATTATCAGTCATGTGCAACGCTCGAGCGTTTGGCGGTTCGTGTCGAGCGCCTTAATCATAACAATAGAAAAATCAATGAATAAAAATATTGACTTTTTTACTTCTTTAAATAATTTGAAATGAGGATCTGATTTCTGAACTGTTTTTACATATAAAATTCACTCGACACCACCCATTCTCTGCTCGACACGACCACTATAGCACATCACTAGCTCTCAGATTGTTATTGAAATTTTAATGAAGTAACTCAAGTAACATTGAGTTTAATATCTGTAATTATCATAAATAATATTTATGCTAATATGAGATTGAGATAATAAATTCAATTTTTATATACAGTAAACAGAAATATGAGATAATGTTTTATGCATAAAACATCTCGAGAGCAAATCCCAAATTTATGAGTCAAAACCATTTTCTAACTCTAATAAAAAATTAAAACTAACACTAAACGCAATTTGTGAAAAACTAGTGCTATAGTAATAAGAATTAAATAAATAAGTTGGAAGACATAGAAGTGTGTAATTATTGAGATGAGAGTGAAGACTCATTAGGTTAGGTTTGCTCTAGACTTACCACTTGGCGAAGCGATCACTGCTTGTAAACACAGAATACGATTATCAGTAGTGTCAGGCAATGTTAACGATATCACTAAAACAGATCCTAAACTTGTCCCAACCCAAAGACATGGGCCAGTCGTTGCATCTATTCATCAACAAAATTATAATATTTAAGCATCAAATCAAACAATTTCCATATCATTCAAGTTTTGTTGTGATTACAAGTTAACTCTTATTAAAACTATTCTTATTGACAAATGTGAGTAATTAACTGAATGAAGTTTAAATTGTAACGAACGGCTTGATATTTACCTGATTTTGTGCAATAAGTGTCAGCGAATGCAATAAACTGTACGGATTCTATAGTGATGTTCTCCAAACTAGAAATGCTTGAGCTTCTCGAACGCGAGAATGAACTATCAATTTTATCTGTTATTTGAAACGACAATTGGGTGAGAATTAAACATTTGCCAAAGACATACTTCAAAAAAGACAGACACATACATTCTTACAGACATAATGACAGACATTTATACAAAGATAGATAGATTCACACATAGAAAAGATACACACAATCAGCTCATGAAATCAAAGCGACGCATCAAAACAGTCATTACATGACACACATATGATATGAATGATAGACTAAATGATGCGAAATGAAAATGTTTGAGATTGTGATATGAAAAAGAAAATAAAGCCAAAAAGGATGCAAGTAATCAATAAATAATTTGCTATCAACTTAAAACACCCAAAAGTTAATGGAAATTGAATAAAGACAAACATAAAGCAAACTTTTTACTCATAATAAAAGCCAAACCGCAGAAAATGAATCTTATCATTCGGTTAAATGAAATTTCGACATAACTTAACCGAATGATAAGAATTGAAGCTTACATCCAATGGACATAAGACAACACAACAGCAACAATTGACAAACACGAGAACTACAGAAACTGTCAGATAATTGATAGTAAATATAATTGAAGTAAAATGAGTTATTATGAAAAATAATTAGATTGAAAAGCATTCATTAATACTAAAGCATCGATGTTTGCATGCAATACAAGCACTAGATTATAATTTGATATAGAAATTTGAAATTAGAGAAACAAAATGTTGTGTTTGTTGTGCAACAATACCAGGACTGAGTGGCTCACCAATGGATAGTTTAAGGTTGTGATAGTGCGATACATTACCAGTATGTGAATGGCTTGTGAAAAGAGTGTGGAAAGTATACGTTCGGTGATTCTAATTAAGGTTGTGTTCGTATCACTACCACTACAGCTTCAGTCTCTATCAGTAACGTAACTATTTCTATACAACTCATTTTAAGTCTCTATTATTTTTAATCTCTATACTAGTAATGGTTTCAACAAAAAATATCTATTATCTCAAAAACAAAATTATAACTTAAAAGCTTTCCAAGAAAATGAAATAGAAAAATGTAATTTAGAAAATATGCGTTACGTCACTGATTGAATCGGTGTGGAATCGGATGAAAACTACTTAGAGATACGACAGCTATTCTTGACTACAACTACAGTTCTAAGAACTACAACTACGAGATTAACCGAAATAAATAATAAATTGGACTCTTGTGAACATGCCTTAATCTAATAATTATCTAAATGACCAGTTCTACCAATTTTAGACTTATAACAAATATAAACTCATTGTTCTCTTAATTGAAGAGAAATAAAATTTTAAAGAATGTGTTGAAGAGCCACCTGATCCTGAGCTGACACCGATATTGAAATTGATCAGCCCTTCATCTGTTGATGCCATGCTTTGAATGGTATGCATTTTCTGCAACTTGTTTCGCATACCTTGTGATCGAGACCTTTTCATTTCGGGAGTGATTTGCTTTTTCACTGTAGTGCTTCCCGAACTGCTTGATTGCTGCTGTTGTTGTTGTTTACCTGTGGTTGGGCTCAGACACATACCATTGATCTTATTTTATTTATTTTTGGGTTCATTTGTTTGATGATTAGTGTGATGAGTGTTTTGATGAGTGTTTTCAATGAATTAGTGATGAATGAAAGTTAATGCAAAAGAAATGAGAAAATATATAATTACCAGTTGTGTTCTGTAAGACATATTTTGATTCTTTCAAGTTTTGAATCTGATGTTGTTGTAGTGGCACTAGATTTTTGCCTTTCAACTGATATAAATATTCATTAAACTTTTATTCAAATTTAATTCAATTCTATTCAAATCACTAAATAATCACAAAAGTCTATTCAGGAATAATTCGCAACTTTTATCGATTAACAAAACACAGAATATGTAAACCAATATTCAAATTAACGATTTAATTCAATTATATTCAATGCTTTTCTTATTTTGTTAGTTTCAAACCAACAAAAGCAAGTGATTCGTTATATTTGACGAAGAATTTGATGAAGAATTTTATCCTGAGTTAAGCTATTCTTAGATTTTGTTTGTTCAACAAAATTAAGCGCAAAAATTTCGCAATAAAAGCAAAGCTTTAGCAACACTTTAATTAGATTAATGAGTGAGAAGTAAGAAATATCAGCGAAAACGGAGAGCTCGTAGAAGAGAATACGAATTAAAGGAATTAGATTTTCTCGAAAATAAACAAAATAAAGATTGAACAGAACAGAAAACTTACTAATTATTCTGGAGACCATAGAGTCATCCTTATCTTGTAATCTCAAATCAATAATTTTTTTAAGTTTCTTCTTTTTAGAATAGCTATTATGCATGCTTTTATCGCTTTTCTCATAGTTCGCCAGTTTTGGATTGTTATTATAATTACTGTTATTAAGTTTTGATAACAATTTATCATTTAAAGAACTTTCATAGTTTTCAGTGGGAGACGACAGACTACTACCAATCCCAGTATTATTACTTTGTAATGATTGATCGTCGCTATCAACTGATGTCGTGTTATGAGACGCATCTTTGGCTGAATCATTACTTCGACTACTTTTTCTACTTAAATGTAAATTCAAATCTTTTGGTCTAACATTTGGCTCGCATTTAGTGAAGTTAACACTTTGATCACTATTAATCTCAATAATATCAGCACTAATTGGACTTAAATTTTGACTTAGATCCTGATGTTCTTTGAGTGTTGTCTCAATGTTTGGCTTTCTTTTAGAGCGTGGTGGAGGCATTGGAGCAGTTGGAATATCGAACTGCTTCTGATATAATGGGGTAGTGGGTACTGATGTGTCTGTCGATCGGCATTCATCATACTATGGATTCAAAATATAAATATTTCCTTCATTTAAATCATTCACATAAAGGATTGCCGAGAAATCCATTTAAAGCTTAGTGCGAAAGAAAGCATTAGAGAAAGGATTTATTCGCTCATTTTGGTTATCCATAGATTATGGACATGAAATAGGAAGAATTGCTTATATTTCGAGTGATTAATTGAATTTTTAGTTACTTTGAATCGATAAGTATAAGCCAATATTTTGGAAAAGCATTAGTTTTGAGCATTACCTGTTCAGAAGTAGGAGATTTGCATCGATCGGCATCGCTCTGATTCCCATCTGCACTATCTTTATTTGATGGCACACCTGTTGATGTTGTTCTTTTTGCAGAACGAACAATACGCTGGTAAGGATCGGATGCACCTGTCATTCAAAGTTTTCAAATATAAAACAACAATATAAAGTATACATAGAATTCATATTGGATTCCATATAAGATATTATATTTCATGTCAACAGAATTGTATGTTTTATATATTAAAATCTTTGCGAACCATATAAATTAGGAGTCGAGACATTAAGTACAGCACACTTTTGAATCATATCAATGATAACGAGACCGTTTTCACATCCATAGGCAAGCCTTTAATAGAGAAATATAGAGTAGAGAGATGTGAATATCTCTAAAAAAGCGTTAAAATGAAGAAAAAGCGAAGTGAATTAGTGTGAATCATAAATTACAGGCTGGCATAAGAGTTGACACAAAGTGAAGTAATCCTAAAAGGAGGTGTTGTGCGATCGATCCACGGGCTAAGGCACACAAACTCTGCTTGAAATCCTGGCACTCTCTTGTGATGCCCTGATTTTACTTGTAATAAACAAGTTGAAGAACCATTTCCTTCGTGACAATGACTTTCATTAGAGCCCTGTGTCAGAAATGAGCCCATTCCTGATGAGGATATTTCATTGTCACCACTTTCGCATTCAGTCTCATTGTCATAATTCATTGGAATCTCGATTACCTATAAAAATATTAAATCAAATTCAATTTCAAAATCAAAAAGATCTTCAATTTTTATTTCATTTATAGGACTCGTTAAAGAAAATCCATTTTATAATTATATCAAATTTGCTAAACAAACACTCAATTATTTTTTTGTTTTTACAATTTGATTAAAACGTCTCAATACTCAATAGTATTGATTAAATTATTTAAAACAAATAATAGAACTAATCTTAAGAGCATTTAAGAATATTGCTATTCATTTATCGATTTTTTGTTTATAAATAGATTTGAAGATCAAAGGAAAGACTGCAAGAGATGAGAGTCGAGTGTTTGCAAAATAGGAAAAAGTCGAGTCGAGAGGTTTTAAACTTCAATTAATGTCTTCACTTCAAATTCCTATAGATTTCAAATTCTTATCTAAATCTGAAGTTTCTATCATTTAATGCTAAACAAAGAAATTCAAATTTCAACTCATCTTTACAGTAGTGTTAATAAGATTTTTTAGAATTTCTAAAAGTCTCTCTATTGACCCTTTGAATTGTCTCTTTTGACTTTTAAGACATTAGAGTTAGTTTTTCTTTTGAAAAAAACTTAAATAAATGCATTAACATTTTCCTAAAAACCTCATTAATCATAGATATAGAGCTCATTTTTTCAAAGCGTTACTTAAAATCAATTAAAGGCAACGCTATTATAATTATTATATCACATAAGTCTAACTTATACTAAAAATCATAGTCTGTTGTCATGTTTTTATGGATAATGAAACCAAATTGAGTTGATTTGAAGAGAAAATTCTGTGAAATTATTTGAAATATTTTTGTTCATAAAAGCTACGAGTGATTGAATGCATTCTAGAGAATATTGTGAACTTAATTTTATTTAGCTTTTCTCGCGTACGACTATATCTCTCAAGTATTCTTTCCTTTTTTGTGTTGCTATAATATATCACTCAAGACATCAAAGCACTCGAATCATAGCTCAAGCTAAGAGTACAGGTATTTCTTATTCTATGCATTATTAAAGCAGAGGTTTATACTAATTGCATAATTTCTAAACTTCATAGTTATTATTCATTCAATCAACTTCAAGTTCATTTCAAACTTAAGACCAGATTATTTCTCTCAATTCATCCAAAGAATAGATAAGTATAGAAAAGATGGAAATGAGCGAAAAGATGAATATAAACCGAAATGGAGTGAAGATTTGGCAGTAAAATAAAAGTGAAAAATTGAAATTGTTTGTCTCGAACTTACTGGTACTTCAGTGTGTGCCTCATGTTTGCTGAACCGAAAAACGATGACTTGAGAGGATGCGCCGCCAACACATAGATATCGACTATCAGAGCAAAAGGCGAGCTGTTCTATTGCAAATGGATCGTCATTCTCCTGGAGGCCAACACTTTCCTGTTGACTCGAATCACCGCCAGTTTTGTTATTAAGTTTCGGCTTTTCAAATAATTTTGATGACTTCAGTTTGTATAGCACTTGTAGGTGTACTGCAAATGGTCAACAGATAATTACTATCAAATCTTTGCTTTTTATGTATTTTAGTTTATTCAAGAGTCAGATTATAACACATTTTCAATATAATAATTTTGCTTATTATGCAGAATAATAGTACTAAACCTTATATTTATTATTCATTCAATTCATGTATTCAATAAATTATAAATACTATAAAAGCTTACAATTAATTCAATACAAATTCATACATGAATTTTTTATGAGTTCAACATAAGATGTATCGACCGAACGATGAAAAGAAATTATAATTGTTTATCATTATTGAATTGACAGATTCTGTGATTCATAAACGAATTGATATAAAAAATGTTGTCTCAAAACAAAGGCAGAAAATGGTGAGACCATTAAGCCATATAAGAGACACATAGAATTATCGTCAAAATCTTTGAGCTTTTTTTCTGTTATATTTGTTAAGCTCAGAGTTCAAGTTCTTTCAAATTTATCTTCTTTACAGTAAATAAGACTTCAGTGTTTGGAATTCTCGTTTAAGTCAAGTTAAAAATCCGGTAGTTTTTCATTTTTATTCACACATATTTCCAAAAGTTGAGAGGAAAATAAAAAGTTGAATTTATATTTATTTGTATGGGATTTACAAGTAAAATGAGTTCCAAAACTCTTTTTCGAAAATCTATTTTTCGAGTTTATTTATCGACATTCTATTCGATACATTAACGATTCAAGTCTTTCTTTCTTATTATAACAATGAAATTGAACTCAAGAACAGATTTCTTTGTATGGGTTATAATAACATTTTATTCTTATTATGGATTCCATTATCAATGAGAACTCAATTTCCGTGAGTTTATTTCATTTATTACTGAGAAATTTCTTTCTACTCAAAAGAGTCCAAATTTGAAAGTATAAGATAATTATTTCTGAGCGTAACTTTTTAAAGCTTTATTTTCGAATATCCACTTGAAAACTTTGAAATCATTTTCTAATTCACTATAAATTCTAAACATTAGACACGATAATGACTGAAAAGACATTAAATCCTATGAAAATCTGGAAAACGTGAGCTCAAGTTAAACCCCGGCATTTTCGGGTGTCTTTGGGTCTTAAAGACCCGCTAATTTTGAAATTTATGTTAAGTACTTAATTATTTGTTTATTTCTATAAAAGAAATGGTCTACAGAACCACTCTTTCAAAATACAGAAATGTGAACAAAGTTGGAAAAGACAATTACCTGAAGACGCGTCCCAGAACTTGATAGATCCGTCTGCATGTCTGCAATAAATAAGATTATTATTCATTATCTTTAAGCTTTCGCAGCATTTGACTACTGTATACATAAGTTGCATAATATTTTCATCAATTTTCAAAAACTTGAGTCTTAATTAATTTTTAATTAACAAATGTAAGGCTTTAATACTCAAATTAGATATTATGTGGAAAAAATAATTGGCTTAAAAAGCTTTTCCTAATTTGTTTTATTCGATTAGCTATGTTTGAGTAGACAGACAACTGTGTCATGACTATAAGTATGATTGATATGATTCTAGTTTTCAAAACTTTTATTATAGTTTTATAGTTATTAACATAATTAGTATAGAATTTCAATAAAAACTCAATGAAAGGAATTTTTTCTCAATTTACTGAATGGAAATTCAAAGTGTTGTCATTGATTAGACTTGAATATAATCCCAACTATTCATGAAGAAATGAATTCTATGAGATGTACAGCTTTAATAAATTCATTGAATACATCAAAGCGGTGGCTGACAGTTATCAAAGGATAGGTATGAGTAAAGTTGTGGATGACTTAGTTTTGCTTCTAATGAAATTTGCAATCAATTTCTTATTAAAGAAATTTCGCAATAAGTTTTAGATTTGATTTGAAGCATAAAATCAAAGATTCAACTAAAAGACATACCCAGTAATGATAATTTCGGGATAACTGACTGTAGAACTACCCCATTCGCCGCCACTTATGGGCCAATCTTTCTCTGAAAATCCAGATCTTTTGGTGCCTTTGTGTCCAACAGAAAAGAAAGCGTGAACTAAATGTGTTGGACAATCCGCGAGATAATAACAATAAGTAACGGGCGATTCGTGCAAATCCATTGAATAGGGATTTTGAAAGCAGGGATACCTTTATTAATAGTAATATTGCATAAGAATTGTATGATTTGAATTGATTGAAAGCATATTTGTGAGAGAATATGCTCGAAATGAATTAATAGAAGACATACCCGGGACTCAATAGGTCGACAACAACTAAATCATTATATAGAAGAACAACTATAGCGTAGGGATCACTGAATTCCGTTTCATATGGAGATTCGCATAATGTAATGAAATCGATGATATTGTGCTCCATTTCCAGAACAGTAGTCGTCTTTCCATGAATTACTGTTAAACTTTGAGTTCCATCCAATTTATCTAATTTTGACGTTTGAGTTGATGGTTGTGATGATGACGGTTGTGATGGTTGTGAGGGCTGATTGGGATTCGACTGATTAAGAGGTAAACCACCAGAGAATATGATATAAGAATCTCCATTGCGAACAGTTCTCCATTCGGTTTTATAGATAGGTTTACATAATTCTGGCCTGAGATCAGTGCCTGATTTGGCTGTGAAACAAATGACCAATTATTTTATCTCATCAAAGCTCATAACTATATATAACAATGTATTTAATGATAAAACTACATCAATAGAAACACTAGTTTCCAAAATGAAAAAGCTTTTTCTCATATAATTTACTGCAGAGAATGTAATGTAATGGCGATAATGAAAGAGCAAATATATTCTTGTATAGTATGTTTCGAAAATTGCAGATAAGAAACATTTCATTCTTCAAACGCTGGCTTTACCTCAAACTACATTCATTCCAAAGCTAATAACAACGACTACAACCACAATACTAATGAATTGTGATGTCTCTAATTTGAAATTCAGTTAAACCCATGCTTTCAATAATGAAAAACGTTTTTCCTGATAATACTTTTGGAACATACTATACAAGTTGCCAGTGTTTCATATATTTGCTCTTTCATTATTGCCATTACTATTACATATGATTGTAATGAATGTTTGAAAAGATAACAAATTTTAAGATGTTATTAGAAAATGAGCTCTACTTACAATGCGGATACACAATAGATAGTGGTTTAGATCCACCTTTAATATTCCAAGTCGTTAGACTTCCATCATTATGACTACAAATAAATTGTCTGCCCTCGTGATGCCAACAAATCGATTTCAAACACTATATATTCCAGATAATGTTCATCGCATTCAATTGAATTAAAAACGCAACATTTCATTCATTCCAATAACCAAAGCGTCCAATGAATACACAAAATATTTTTATTTCATTTATTTATTTTCGTCAAATAAATATTAGAAATTGCAGATAAAAGATGGACCAAAACCAAAAAATAGATCAAAAGAATAAATAAAATAAATATTTCTCGTCTTTCAAATTGAAGAGATGTGTAATGTTTGTAAATTAAGAGAACTTATAGAACGAATAGTTTTCTCGAGTTGGGTATGAAATCATTTTTTCCAATTGAGGGTAAAAATGAAAAATTTTAACAATTGTAAAGTTATTACAAGAGTTTGAAAAAATAGCTACAGAAGTGAACATATTTTTGTGACATATATTGATAGATAATATACCTCAGAATAATTGTGTCTAAAATCGGCTGATTTGTTGCGTAGATCCCAGAGCACAATACATCCAGACTCGAAACCCAGAAGTAACTGAATTTAATGAGCGAAAAAGAAAAACAAGTATTAAATTGCATCGAAAACTTTTCCAATTATTTTTAATCAAAAATAGAATGAAAAGCTTTGCTTTTTCTCAACGTAGCATATCTTATATACAAGTAATCAATAAAAGGGTCGGAAATGATAGGATTGAAGTTTTAGATTTGAATTTTGATTACTGACTTTGTTTGAATCGATGGGACAGTCACTGATGTGTACGATAGAGCCGGGATGTGTCTTTCGAGACCTGGAAAAGAGAAAGTTATTTTGAGGAATAGATCGCGAGAGAAATGTGAAACAATTCATTTATACGCTTACAATTCAATTGCTTTGTTCCAGTTTATTACATAACCCGAAAGCATAAACGAATCAATATTAACAACATGAACGTTCCCTCTCTCAGTTCCGATATATAACCACTTGCTTTGAAAGGAAAGGTGACAGTATGTTATCCTTTCCTTTTGGAATTTTAACGAATGAATTATTTCAGGCGGCTTTGATCGTAAACTCCATAAGTGTAAGCTATCGTCTGCACATAATGTAATCAGTGAGCCCTCATTCACAAGGAATATAATTTGAATCACTGGATATTCGGGGATATGTTGCACATGAATGTCAACGCCTGGTCGGCCCAATATTCTTAAACATCCATTTTTCGTACCGATTGCTATCAGTCGCTGAATTGGATCGAATGCTAAAGCCGTCGGCTGATATGGGAATCCATGGCGTACTATCTGATAAACAAAGTTTCCATTTATTATACCATTTTTCTTACAAAACAATCATTTCAAAGCTTTTCTTACAAATCAAACTTTTTTAATCATCAAACTTTTCTTTAATAAAAGCTAACCAAATGTCAAAAATTACATTTTATTGCTTTTATTCAAGTATTTCAATGAAATATTTTCATATTTCGTTTATATTATCAGTTTAAAGCACTTTCAACATTAAATTTAAGTTATTCAGGATAAAAAATATTTTCATAAAAAGCGTTGTTTGCAATGAATAAATATTTGGTCCGCATTTAATAAGTTTAGTAATCAAATCGAGCAAAAAAGATGTTTTTGTGATTAACATAAGACATGTTTCATAGTTATGCAACCATTGATTACAAGTAAAATTAGTTCAGAGTTTGAATATTCATTATATTTTTGAGTCGTTGACATTTATAAACTTTTCTCTTGGGGTTATAGTTAATGATTTATTAATTTAAATTATCAAAGAATTGCAGATATGCTTTATATAGTTTTTGATTTTAATTTTTCACAATAATATTCAAATTGAGACATTTAAAAAAAAGTTATGAAACTATCAACTCGTTTAGTTGAACTACCATTTGAATGAAATTTCCGAATACTTAAGTCCAGACCCTGCGAAACTATGATCTGACCCGAAAATTTTTCTCAATATTTTCTATGACCTTGACTTTGACCTATGATGAAGTGATGATAAATAAAACCTCACATCAGCCTAACCCGTGTCACTGGTTTTTTGAGAAAAAGTTTACCTGAGACTAAAGCGGTCGACAGGACTGATGATTTATCAGAGATAGTTCAGAGTTTCACAGTCAATATGATTCACACTATCCTAATCTGGCATAACATCATTTTAATACCGTTGAGTCGGCCAAGCGATACATTAATGGTGTACAGTTAGTGGGCAAATATATGTATACATCACTCCGGAAGTGATGCGGATTCATAAGGGGTTCACAACTCATAACCACTTCTCAATGCTAATGCTCATTACTACCATTCGATGTTATTACTCAATTTCTATGTTTCCCCTCATGTTTGGTCTGAGTTTATCACTGGATCTGTAGGGATCTCTGCATATCTTTCATCGGTTAGCTATACATCATAGTGTCTAATAGGTTCTGGAGTGTAGTGTTTTTGAATCGCTAATTCAGAATTCGAATCAATAGAAAATAATCTAATCATTTCAATTTGATTATAAATTGTTTGCTCTCTTCAGTCAAATGCATTTTATTCACTTAAACAATGTTTGACATAATTGTGAGCATAATTGTGTTTAGTGGTGAACACATCACCGATGGCTTGAATTACTTTATGAAACTGAATTATCATAAATTTTTCATTTAAAACATATGCGCTTATACTTTAATGGTTATCTTATACTAATGCCAAATGCAAATGAAATAGAGAGAAAAGAATAGTGAAAAAGCGTTCTGAAAAATATGTTATTCATAATAGAGAGGCGGAACTCAATGCATCCTCAGTACTGATATCAGCGTTTGAGAAATTGTTGTATTTCATACTATTGCATGTTTTCACCAAATATATCAAATAAAATCGGCATTTAATCATAACTTTTTATCACAGCATAAAAACCCAATCAATTTTTCTTGTTGTCTTCAAATAATTAAGAGATAAATTAACTGTCAATTTATAAGACCCGCGTTTCGCTGCTCATAGTCTTTACACCTCTCGTCAGGTGTTGACATGTTTTTTAAAATAAAAATTTTTCACACAAAAATACCTAAATATTCGTTATGAGAAGATTTTTTCAGAGCTCTTTTAGAATATTGATAAAAATAAACATTTTTCTGTCCAATTATAATGAGCTCTCACACTATAAATTTGATCATTTATGAAGTTCTAGATTATTGAAAAATTTAATTGTTGCCAAAAATTGAAAATTTTATAATTTCTGTATTTCCACACTATTTTCATAATTGATTAATTCATAGCAAGTTATAGTTTTAATACTTGTTATCTATAATTAGATGGATATTGATTTGCTTTACCTGAACATAACTCGATTGAAATTTATTTCTGAGCACTTTATATAAAACTTTATACTTTAAAACTTTTGCTGTGAATATAAGTAAAATACAATCAATAATTCTATAAATGAAACATTTTCTACACTTAAGTTTATCAATAGTTAAACATAAAAGCAATCTTTTATGCACAACACAAATGACCCAAATTTGTTTCGTTATGTATTCCTTTCACTACATCTTCAGAAGCGAAGAAAATAAAGAAAACAAAATAACAATAATAAAAGACACATTATTTAACATTTGAATTCTTTTCTCGCTTATGGAAGCAGTATTTGATCTTCAGGTCATTAAGTCTTATTAATGTTAAATGTTTGCTGGACTTAACACAATAGGAAAGCTATTGAAAACTTTCAGACATAAAAAACTTAATAAAAGAGTAGTTGAGTGTAAAGAAGGAATTTTCTCAGACCTGATCATTAAAACATTTTCAATTAACTTTGATTTGAATTATTTTACGAAAAAGAAAGTCAGGTTTTTTTGCGGAAAAGAAAGTCAAGTCTTTAAGCATTAACGAGTCAGTTGACTCAATCTAACGATAAACCAATTATTTAAATAAAATAACTCAGAGTCGAGACTTAATGAGTTTCTGAAATAATTACTTCAATTCCATGTTTAACTCGTATATTCCATACGAATGAAAATATAAAAATGTTGACTATGAAAATATTTTGATCAATAAAAGATCTTAGGATTAGAAAATGCTTGGAGTTGAACATAAAATCAAGTTTACTTACAAGATATTCGATTTAGTAAAACTCAAGTTACAGAATAAAGCTTTTTAACAATGAGCTTAGCTTTTTAAAGTCAAATAACGTTCATTTTCAAATAGTGGTGGAACAGAACTAATAGATTCTTTCTGTCCGTCATCAACAATAAAATCAAATTGTTTCCAAAAAAATTCAAAATTATTCAAGTGTCAAATGTTGAAATAATTTAAAA
>JAQFZT010000309.1:0-29264 GCA_034696325.1 Camisiidae sp. | reverse complement strand
CAAGAAGGTCGGCCTTTTCGGGGCAGCCGGACATTTGAGCACCTGTACAAATGCACAACTAACACAACTAACACAACAAATGTTGCAAATAATCATTCATATCCTAACACTCAATGATCACTTTGTACAGCTTCTCCAGGAAAGTTATGTATCCATCACTCAGCAAGTCATAAGGACTTATAAGGGTCAACAACTCATTACCACTACTCAATGCTAATATGAATTACTACTATTTAATGCTATTATTTAAACATTACAATTTGTATGCTTCCCCTCACGTTTGATCTTCATTTATGACTTGATTATCCGGGATCTGTGCATAACTTTGCTGGAGTAGCTGTACTATTGGTGCCAATAGTTTCTCCGGTATTATTAACATATACTTTGGTGTAAAGCAAATTCATTTCATACACCTATACTATAAAATAAGACTCATTGAGAAAGTTAAGAAAACACCTTAAAGAACAATAAGACTTAAAAAAACTTAAACTTATAGTTTGAAAGCATGATTTAATTGAACCACTCATATATCATATCATATCAAATCATTCAGTTCTTTGTTTTCTAGAATGACTTATATTTGTACTTATTTTCAAACATTAAAAGCTAATGATTGAGAAAATGAATCACTTTATTATTGGTTATGTGTTCTACATGTGTGTATCCAAAAAAGGTGTATTGCATAAAAGTATATATGTTAAGAACCGGACAAACTATTGGCACAACCATAACAGTAGTACTTTTGCATTAATCTTAGATAAAACTTAAAATGTATGAAAATTTTTAAATAAAATGCAGTTTTATTTATTAACTTTTACACCTTATAGAACTTAAACAAATTGAATTGTAATTTAATTTAAATAAAAATTATTGTCAAAGTTTTTTCTCTTTTAATAACTTTGCGTTTTCGACTTGAAGTGCTTTACACTTATTGACGATTATCTCAAAAAGTATATCATTAGTAAACATTTGAATACTTCTCAAAGCATTGATATCATCGATAGTACAGAATTGAAAATTTATTAATTTCTCGAATTGTTTCATATTTGAATCAGGATTTGATTGACGAATCTTTTGTAATGCAAATATTATCATAGATTGAGAAGTATTCATGACTCCAAGTATTGACTCCATCATATCGAAAGACTGGCAAAAGAATGACTTCTTTTTGATGATAAGTTTTGAATTGTTAGTAATAAACCGCTGACAACAATTAATCAATTCATTCAATTCGTACAGAAGTGCGAACTCATAAATGACTGAAATATTTTCAATGACAACCACTAATGAAGAATCGAGTTTCCTTCGAGTCAGGAATTCGTCGTAAGACATGTAAGAAGTGTCGCAAACTCTTAAATAGTTATGTTTTTTAAGCATTTTGATGAGTGACTGTTCAATCATATCAACCAAACGCAAGAATTGGAACCTATGGGCCAATTTGAATACTTCTATACTCATTAGAAAGTCTTTCTCATTATCCAAAACAAATTGTTCGCTATAAACATATTTCAACATCACTTTAAAGGCATCGATTGGCGCGTCTTTCATCTCAATCTGTTTTGCATTGCTTTCTAACATATCTCCAAAAAGCATAGCATTGAAAACAGAACTTTTTGCAGACAATACAAACTTATGAGATGGTATTTTATGGCCTTCTATTATAAGTGTTATATCGCTATTCAATTCGTTGAGATAAAAGTTTTTGAGTTCAGGAAATGAATCCATATTTTGCACTTCAGTAAGAAGTGATCTTTAAATAATAGTTATTATATTAGAAATGTTGTACATAAATAAATATATTACTGTTTCCACAACTGTTGAGCAACTTTTAGTCTATACCTGTTTAATGGTTAACTTGAGAAATAAGATTAAATAATTAATTTAACTCTTGAATGCGATAATAACTAAGTGATCATTAATCTTAAGAGAATTTGTTATTTCATGTAAAAAGATATCCAGTCAAACAAAGATAAGATGAAACATATGTCATTTAATTAAAAGATCCGCTTAAGTATTGTAATGTAATTTAATAAACCTAACAATTCGTAGGATTTATATCTAGTGAAATCTTATGAAAGGTTTTGTATCTTATAAGCTGTCAGGTCTATACGAACTCAAAATACCAATTTCCATCTCAAAGGGTATTAATTTGGTTGACATAATTAACATGAAATGAATCAATTCTAGCGTACATTTTCTCAAATCATTTAAGTTTTAATGTCTCGAAAGTTTTTCTATGGAAGCGATCTATAAATTTAATCCTTTAAACCCAAAAACATTATTAATTGTTTTGGGAGAAGTATAGACACAAAAATTTATATTTAGTAAAGAATAATCAAAATATCAAAAGAAAACTTGGAATTCTCTGCACTGAAGAGACATGACGTGACTTTTGAATGCGAAACATTTAATAAAATATCCCGATTTACTTATTAGTAACGATGTTAGAGTTGTAAATTACACCCAATTTATAGTTTACCGTAAATAATGATCGTTACTTATCAGTAAAATTCATATTAAATACGATTATCTATAATAATAATAAATGAATAAAATTAGTTTGAAATATAAACATAAAGTAGTTTGAAATTCTCTTTTATTTTTCTGCATTTCTTACAGTTATTTCAAGTCAATCTTCAATTATTTATTATTTGGAATTTCAAAGAAGTTTTTTGTTTCATTGATTAGGACATAAAACAATTGAAACTTTAAAACTTCTCATTAAAAAACAAAGATTTTGGCGTTTTTTCATTATTAAATTTAATATATAATTATTATTTATTATTATTAATTATTAGACAAGTTTTCATAGTCTAAGACGCATATGAATTAAACAAATATTAATTAATGCGTTGAATATATGGAAAACTCTTAATAATTTGGTTGCATAACAAAGAGTTTGTACAGTATTTCTCATACATATAATTCCATTTAACTATCATTAATGTAATGCGTTTTAGACAATACGCTCACAAAACACTTACAGTTATAATAATAACATTTTTCCTATTATACAATCGAAACAATCGTTTTCTCATGTAATGTTAACCAACTTATTTCATCACAGATTGTTATTTGTTGTTATAATAATGAAATAGATTTTTTTTGTTATTTTTCTAAAACTTAAAACATTTTTTTTTCATTTAAATAAAAGTTTGTTTTGCTGTCAACTCATCTGAAATACAGTACAGCAGTCTCTATAAGACAATAAGTGATGTAACTTTTAAAATATATTTTGTTACATAAAATTGTTTAAAAAATGATTTTTTTCTCGAGACAATAATTTTTTCCACATAATAAATGAAAATTAAAGTCTATATCGAGCTAACTATCAAATACATTGATATAATGTTTGTTTTTGTGGTTTTTTAAAAATATCTGATGTGTATTTCTTTCTGAACAAAACTAAAATATATCAATATTTAGGATGAAAAAACTTTTTTCATTAAGTTTTTTTTGATCGATAAGTAGATGCGATTAATTTTAGTTAATGTATTGAAAATTCAATAACTTTAAAATTATTAAAACAAACTCTAGAAAAGTTACATTCAATGATTTGGTAAATATGTTTCGGCTATTATTGAACAAAACTGTCTTCAATAAAATGTTATGACTAGAAGTGAACAAAAATATCTGATGTTTTAGTGAATTATCATGTTTTGAATTTTGTTTTCATTAAAATATAAGACATTCACTTATGAAATGGTAGAAGAGATGCGACTAAAACATGAGTTTATATATAGTCTAAACTAATAACTAAACTTTTAATTGCATTAATTTTTCACAAATAGTTGAATTGCACTCAAAACTGAATTAATAAAATCTTAAAATATGAGATTAAACTAAACATTAGATGAGAAACTGCTGTACGTGTAAAACATCTTTTAATCAATAAATTGTTGAAATTCACTCTCTATTCATAAATAATATATAATTTCAATTTAAAATATTAGAAATTTTTTCATTCAATAAACAATACAATAGAACCAAACAATCTATCGAAATGATAGATAATAAACAAACAAAAACTTTTCTCATTTCCTTCACGTATTTCTCTTCACTTATAATAAAACCTTTCATTAATAAAACGAGTAATAAAATAAAGAATTGAAAAATTGAAGTTTTTCTCTCTCATTCTCTTTCTTCACAGGATTGTAAATAATAAAATTCCCCACAATTTGTAATTGTTTTTGAAAAAAAAATAAAACAAATAAAATTGCAGTTAATATATATTTTTGTTGTGTATTTGTTTGTATTGAGAACTTATTGTAAGTTTCTATCTTTGCGTTTCTTAACTTTTTTCTTCATAAATACAACAATCGGTAGCTTTCCGTTTGCGGCAGAAGTTGTGGTGCTGTTATTGGCAACAGATTTAGTCTGAAAATCAAAGAAGTTATGGTCGAAACTGTTGTTAAGCATTTCTAGCTCTTGTTGGATAGTATTGTTGTCTTCTGTGTTGGGAAGTGTTGCCAAAGACGGAAAATCAGATTCAGATTCAATAGTGTATGACTTTTTCAACATAACAGCAGAAGAGACGCCGCTTTCAAAGTTTGGGTTTCTGTTTTGGGTTAAGTAATAAAAAAATACAATAAAATTCATAAAAGTATTGATTTAAATATTTAAATGAAATTGAAAGCAATCAAAACTTATTAGTTTCTAAGTAATTATTTAACTCAAACTTTTAATTTTAAACAACTTTTGACACAGATTTGAGGGGAAAAAATTGAGCAAAATTTTTGATCTCAATAAACTCAAGTTGTTTAGGATTTCATGGAATTAGTTTAGATACTTATTAAAATAGTTGAAAATAGAGTGAAATCATTTCACTCTATTTTCACACGATGTTTAAGATTGAAAATATATGCAAAACCAAAAATAGGTTGAAAAAGACTAGTTTTAAAATAGCATCATTTGATTGCATTCCATAATATATTTATAGTTAATATTTAATTAATTAATAAAAGAACAGATAAGTATGACTCACGTGACATATCCGTGAAGAAATGGACACAAATGTGCTTTGAAACAGAAGCCTTCCTCCCAATACTTGCACGTTATGTTAGAGAAATCGTGAGAATATTTGCAATCACTTCGTTTACAGTTGCCTTCAATAAAGAAAGCGCACGGCTTTCGATTGCGTTTATAAACTAATCAATAAAAATAATTACAATACTATCAGTTAAAGGTATTTTACACCAAATAATTAGTTAATTAAGAACTAAAATAGAATTTGTGTAAAAAATCATTGAATTAATACCTCCAGTAAATCTGGGCTTCATTTGTAAGCGAAACGGTTGCCCCAAATCAGATGACAATTCATCGCTCATCACATCATTGCCATCATTTGTAGTCCAAAAATAATCATTTGAATTGTCGACATCGTTGAGGCCGAAATCTTGGGCATGAATGTGATCGAGTACAGCATTACCATCAAAATCAAAGCAATTCTCTGCAGCCAAACAATAATTATTGAACTCTTCCTCAAAATTATGATGACAATCATCAATAGAATCATTAATAAGACCCGAATTATGTGTAAATAATTCCTCAGCAAATACTTCATCATAATTTTCATGAACAACACAATCATTACTACTTTTTTCGATCAATCCGTCATTTATAGCAAATCTGTTTCCGATTTGATCGTCCGAAATGTCCTCATTTAATATTTTCTTGCATTCGTTTTCAATTGAGAACAACTCTTTTTGATGCTTTAAAACACTGTCCGAAATGGTGTCGTATGTGTCCCAATAGCAATTCCAAGACAAACGTTTCTCTCTATTGCGACCCGGAATGAAATCATTGCTATCGTCTCCGATGTCTTCGTCATACCAGTCATCGATTGAAACCATATTTCGTAGACTAGAAGCGGAATTGGTGTTGGAGTAGTCCTCTAGTAAGCCATTGCGTAGCACTTCATTAATCATATTACACAAGTCTTGATATTCGGGTTCGTTTTCGGCACTGCTTTCTATTATGGGCTCAAGTTTTGGCTTCAATTCAATCTCGTGTTCATTTTCAGTACTCGTCGATTTGTCACTTAATTAGAGTAAAATAATTAAAATTCAATCATCTTTAATGATAAAAATACTGTTCATAAATAAGTTTAATATTCACCTCATTTTATTATCTAAAAGTTTTTGTGTGAACCCTATTTCTTCATTGATTGATTGGGTCAACAATTCAGGAGCAGTTGAATCGATGTCAGCGAACGGACCCATAAAAGAGGCCAATTCATCGAGAGATGTGGAGACAGGTCTCACTTTTAAAGCAACATTACTATCAATAACTTTATTATCGACATTATTGGGACATTTTTCGGAACAAATAACCAGTTTATTATTATCTTCATCACAAAGAAAGTCTTCAGAAAGTGATCCATCATCTGAAGAGTTCCTATCAAATGATTCTTGTTTTATCGGTTGAAAGTGAGTCTTTGGAGACGTCAATAGATTCTCTTCAGGTGGAGAAAAGTTATTAGGCTTTAGTGTTGAGGATATAGGTAAAAGTGTCGATAACTGAAGATTTTCAGCTATACTTTCGGATTGTTTAGGAGTTGAAGACAACAGAGAATTGAATTCAATGAACGGACTGTTTTCTTGATGATTCTGTAGAGTTATTGTATTATTTTCAGAACAAGTCTTATTAATATTGTCGATTAAACTGAAATCAGATAAAAGCCAGCTTTCATTGTTGTCATTAGCTCTGCTCGAAACACCACCAATAGATTGAAGAACACTCGATTCCCAACCGATTTCTGGTACTGGAGTTATATTAGAGATCATTTGATCAACAGTTGGTGTTGCAGTTGTTATTTCTGTTTTAGCAATTGATGACCAAAAGTCGATTGTGTTTAGTTTAGGACTCGGAGTGGCCGATGACTGATTAGACGAAAACGATGAATCAAAACTCCAAATATTTTCATTCTTAGACAGCAAATAGCTTTTATTATCTCCTGCTTTAGACCAAATCGATGCTATATTACTATTAAATTTATCGACTAATTTCTGAAACTTATCGCTTTCTTCTCTATTGGAATCATTATTATTATTATTTCTATTTCTATTTTCACTAACGACTAGAAACGAATCATTACTCAACACATCCTTTTCTATATCTCCACAATAAACAAACTTTTTATTATCATTGTTTTGTAGCAATGAATTAATAAATTCTTTCCTATTATTCTTATTTATCATTTCTTCGTTATTAATGATATTAACATCAAATTTCGATTCTATTATTTCTTCATTTAAATGTTTTTCAATATTCAGTGCCTCTAGTTTTGGATTTGTGTTTTCGGGACAATTATTAGCTGTGGTTAGAGTTTGTTGAGAAGAGGTTTCATCAGCTAAGCCATGAAGTAAACTATTATTACTAATACTATTAGTCATGAATTCAATAATTTTCTGTCCGTTCCATTTGTTTCCATTCAATTTTCTATTGACGACCACTTTCTTCGCTAAAACACTACTATTTGTTTTAGCATTACTTTTCTCATCATTGGGACCGCTGTCTAAAGCAGGAAACGCTGCATAATATTTCATGGCTTGTTCTTGTGGTGAAACAGTTATCGTAGTATTATTAGTATCCGATTTGCAATCAATTGATAACTCTCTTGTTTCAGGCGATGATATGTCTGTTTCAGATAATATTTTGATATTTTTAAGTTTAGCGCAAAGTTCGTCAACAAATGACTCGATTCCGAATTCCTATAATTTTTTGATAAAATAAATCAAATTTTAATCGAAAAATGGATTTGAGTAATAAATGATTCAGGAATGAAAGCATGCATAAAGTGATTCACGTTTTTAATGTACCAGTAAATAGCATTCAATTAATTTAAATATAATATGAATGCTTCAAATATTTTTCATATACAGTCAAGTAATTAAACGCTCAGTTAAGTATCCATTTAATGAATAATAACTCAATTATTATAAATATTTTAATCATAAAAGCTGTCCCAGAAGAGGTGCGTTAATCAAAATTTCTTCTCTATAAAAGGCTTGAAAAAATTATTGATATAAACAAACATTTAATATAATTTTTATACTCGTTGTGTGTCATGTTTTGTTATGATAATGAGAAATTGTTCAAACTATTAGCTTAAACTATCAAATCAAATGTTTGATATTTAGGAATTTTGTGATTTATTGACCATAAAATGTTTTCATATCTTACAATATCATATTATTAAACTCATAAATAAGTAAAAATCGTTTACTTTGAAAGCTTTGATTTATACACTAAATATATCTTCATTTCTGACTTCAACTATTTGTTGTGAATGAATTTAAATTATTATAAACTTATGAATGTTAGGTTCGCGATAGATCTTCTCTAAACATTAAAATGCAAACCATAAGCCCTAGTGATTAGTTATTCAAAATTCGTATTCACATTCATTAGAATAAGAATAAAATAAAGCACTCAATCATTTAGTTCAAGAATAATTACTGAAATTAAGTGATATGTTTAGATGAATGACAAGCAAAAACTTATACACACACTGTAAGCGAGAAAATGGATTAATTACCTGTTCAGAGGCCGACTTAAGACATTCAACAACTGCCCACTTTCTCTCTTCATCGCTATTCATAGTATTGAATGTCGAACAGTAATCATTACCACAACATTGACACGAGAGTAGACTTGGATGTCTCGATTGCTGACTCGAACCAACGTTATTATTGTTATTATTACTATTACCGGTATTTGCCTTTAGATATCGTTTATGTTTCCATTTGGAAGTAGTGACTGGTTTTATATTCTCTTTAACGCAACTGTTATTATAATTCTGTTTCCTAATAACCTGATGTTCGCAACAGAATTTAAAGCCAATACCACTTCCAATACCAGGACCGCTATCGGTAGTGACAGCAGATATACCACTGTCTCCATTATCGTCATCGAACTCATTGTCACCTTCTTGTAATAAACTTAATATATATCTTGTATAGACGACAGCATCGATACCGCGATTCTCTAACTGTTCTTCGAGCCAATCGAGTATAGATTCTGGTGTATTGTTGTAACGGTTTGTCATTCGCTGATGTGTTAACTTCATGTTTGATAACTTCTTTGATTGACTTCTTCTCCTCAAACTTCAACCACACCTCTTATTGACCCCTTCTTTATAGGAGACAAACAGTTGTGATCGAAGATTAAGACAAAGCAAAAGGCACTGATCTTAAGCAGCCTTTTATTTGACTTAATATAAGCCTAACTATTGTTATTGTTGTCTACTTTAAAATTAAAACAAAAGAGACAAAACTCTGAATTAGTTATTGAGAAAAGCCTTCGAATAGCAAAAACACAAGTCATTAGTGTTTTGTAAAAAAAAATAACAATAATTAAACAAATTATTAAACAAATTGTTAGTTTTATTTGACTCAAACATTTGCTTTGAGTGAAGGTTTTATGAATATTAGAATTTATAACTTCATTAACCTTTTCTAATATAATGATTAAAGACAAAGTGCAATAAACCAATAGATAACTACAGGCAAGAAAAATAAATAAAATGAAATATTTATGGGAATAAAGAATCAGTGCTTCAACTTATTTGAAGATACAGCAGATTAAAGTACAAGAGCCTAAACATATGTGATATTGATTTGAGAAATGATTATCAAAAGTAAAATACGATAAAAAGTTTCTTAAACTTAAAGTCAATGATAGTGAAGATGACAAAATAATTATATGATAGCATTCACTCAATAAAAGTAGTTCTCTTTCTATTCTAAATGAGATAAAATTATTTTATGTTATAATTTTGATATATAGTTATGGATTAAATATTAGTTCAAGTTTCGAATAATAGTGGGATAACTTGAACATTATATAAGTTTATAAAATGGTTTATATGTAATTGTTATGATATTATATCAAAACTAATATCAAGTTTCGACTAAACTAACAATCATTTGAATGACATGAAAAAATGATGTACTCTTTAGTAACACTTTAGGTATAAGTTATAATAACTTAAATTCCTTTTCTGTGTCATCGATTTTAATCAAAAACAAAACATTTCAGTTCATCATATATTTGAGTCAACTTTTAATATTTGTTTATCTAGTTATCAAACATTTGTTTTACTAATATTTATACATAAATTGATGATTAGTTTCAATGAATAATTGATTCTTACCTTTAATTTCTATTCAACTTTCCATTTTTGATGCATTTTTTGTTGTCTTTTTATTCACGAATAATTAAAATACAAATAATTAAAATGATTTTTGACGACCAAAACAATTGAGAACTTCTTTCCGCTTTAATTATACCATTAATAAGAACTTTAATTGACTTTTTGCCCCATTAATAGTCATAAGACTGGTGTCCGATTATCGAGGCTTTGAATTAAAGTAAAAATTAAGATTACATTAAAAAACTTAATTCAAACCACTTTTCAAAAAGAGAAATGACTCGAAAATTATTTATGTTAAAAATGATCGCATTTTTTCTGGTATTCATTACTAAACATATATATCATTGAAATTATAGACAAAACAAATATCAAAACTTTAATTGCGTTGAAAAATAGTTGCGAAAAATCAAAATTATAGTGAAAAGTAATAAAACTCACAATTAATTAAACGAATAAAATGGAAATAATTGAGGAAAAAAACTATAATCACTGTTGAAATGAAATATTAGGACAGAAAACAATGATTAAAATGTGACACAAAATCACTATAAATATCTCGATATAAAAGAACTCTTTAGTAATTATTAAGTAAATAAAAATGAATTGAACGCACTTTTGCAAATGCAAATCTTTAAAGCCTTAATAATATTTAAATAATTAATAAACAAATAAACGTTTCATTTTCAACACTTATTAATATTAAAGTCTATATTGATTTCAAAATAATAATAATAATAATAATAATAATGAATTTAATTAGAAATTGAGTGCAATTACTGTATGAGTTAATGCGTCAAAACACAAATCCAGAGAAAACACAATTTAAAGATAATGTTTGAAGCGATAATCTGTAAATAATATTTCACTAACAGATAAAATAATAATTTTCTTTGAATTAAAATATAAATAAAAAAGTAAACTATTATTTCTATTGATCATTAATGAGAGCGCAAAACCTGAAAACCATCTCATTTGGTGAGTGAGATCTGAGTTGAGGCGGGCGTAGCAGCACATAATCTGACAGATCAGCTGACAGTCAGTGTTTAAGAGTCAAAGTGTAATGTATTTCTAGTACATTCAACACAGACTTAACTACTATTTGATCAAATCATTTATTTGTCAAACAAATATAGAAATAAACTCAATATTTCATAAATTTTTTGAAATAATTCATTTGAATTTTGATAAATTAGTCTAATATTGCGATTTCTTGTAATGCGAGTTATAGTATTATAAAAATATTTGATAGTCAAATAATTTTAGTCGAATAAAAATGTGGTCTCGTGATAAAATGAATGACTCATTCAAATAGATTCTACAACAGACTTAACAGACTAGACCTGAGAATCAGTGCACACTTTTATTACCGGTTCGAAGGCTTTTACAATTTTTGCATTTATAGACCCATATAATTATTAAAATTACGTTATTATTCAATCAATTTTTGGCTCAATTTCAAGGTTTAAGCGTTTATTTGCAACAAATTCCTTATATAATTATAATAATTAAGTTTTGTTTAAATTGACGGTAAATTTATTATGAAATCTCAGGTCTAAAAGAGAACTGAACTCATCCTTCAATAGAGAATTTCATACATCAGACCCAATAATACTAACATTGATAACAGCTTTTAGTGAAAAACTCGAGCATTAGTCATAATTTAATAATTATTATATATAAATATGATTTTAGAAGAAGTGAAGTTTTCACTTCAATTAGTCTATTTTGAATGCTTTTCTCAAATATTAACATCTGTTTCTCATCAAACAGTTGTTTCAGTAATTGTTTAATAAATAGTTAAACTTTCATTAAATTGAATTTATTCAAAATTAAGAGAATAGACTTTCTTTATGAAAGTTGACAATTATGCTAAAAAGCGTTTCAATTGTAAATCAATTCATGCGTCAAATGTTTACTAATTGTTCAATTTTTCGAAGGTTTGAGTCAAAACTTAATGTCAAGTATTTGTTGGTAATAAATCTTATCATTAATTAGAAACTCAAAATTTGGAGCTATCAATTGGAGGTTTTCCCTACCTTTTCATTAGAAATAGATATAATATTCGACAAAAAAAGCCACTAAAATAAATGAACTTAAGGTCAACTTCTAAAAAGATATTTAAATAGAAAAATTTCAATTATTTTGAATTATTTGATTGAAAATCTATATTAAAGTGTAGAAACATAGTTTCCACACACAATTCAATGTTTTAAACATACAGTAAAATCATATCTATTTAATCTTCTCGTTTGTTTGAATTATTTAAATGTTCGGGCCCGGTTTAGAACATGGGCTGTGCCGGCGTCGCATATTTCGTGACTCCTCTTGGAGTGAGAAATAAATATATGAAATCTTACGGTCAGAAACTCAAAAGGGACGGAGTTATTATGGGATTTCAGTTTTTTAGCAGTTGAGTTGAGATCATTT
Source organism: Camisiidae sp. (assembly GCA_034696325.1). NCBI lineage: Eukaryota > Metazoa > Arthropoda > Arachnida > Sarcoptiformes > Camisiidae > Camisiidae sp. The sequence continues at coordinate 16,681 of JAQFZT010000309.1, read as the reverse complement.
TAATTAGATTGTATATATATTATCCATGCCTATTGCTTCCCTCTTTGGCGCCGACCTATCCCGCCGGCAATCAACAAAACCCGAAGGATTTCTTCAGGATAAACACTTAACCTAACCTAACCTAACCTATACTATACTAACTTTGCTAAAAAACTAAACTTCATTTGAGTTTCTGACGGTAATATTTAGTGTTTATATATATTGCCCACCCCTTAGAGGATATGCTACTTGCCGGGGCACAGCCCATGTTCTAAACCATAGCCTCATCTAAATTGATGAACTACTTTAAACATACTAAATTAGTTCTGTAAAGTTCGAGCTTTTCAAATTGATAGAGCGCTCGCGTGTCCATCACTGCTGTCAACAATTATCAGTTTGTTTTAACTAAAGTTTTAACTAATTTTTTCAAAGGATAATTCATTAAGGCGTTAATGAATTATTATTATCTGTTTACTTGAGCTTAAAATTTTGAGACATATTCAAGAATTAGAGGAAATTAATTGGTTTAAGAGCTATGAAAATGAACAAAAGAGAAAAACTAAGACATTATAACTTTCAATGTCGGCAAACATTTTTTTCACTTTATATTAATTGCGTTACATTTCATAAAACTTTTATCTAATGATTAATTATGGAGTTTTTTCATAAAATACTATCAATTCATGGTTTTCAATGTTATAATTTTTTTATTTAACTTTTCAAACACTTAATAGTTATATAATTGAGTGAAAAAAAATCGAATAAAAATAGTGTGGAAGAAAAGTTAAGAATTTGTTTCCACACAAAGTCCTTGACATGAATTTTAAATATACTTTTCTCTCTCTATTCATTTTGTGTTTTATGTGTTTCACTGAAAATGAGAACCTTTTGGGCGTTCGTTATATCCATTTAATAACAATAAAACAAGTGTTGGGGTTTTATAATCACTATAAATGTCATCTTTTTTTTCTTTAGACTTTTTGTAAATGAAAGTTTTATTATAATATTCTATTGATTAGCATAGCTTTCGTTTTTATATTATTTTTGCAATTAGTTGTTAATAATAATTAGTTTGTTATCTGTTTTGACACTTCTGGTAATGATCGGAAGTAATAACTTATTGAGTTGTTATTACATTATTATAATCTATTTGAAAGCGTTAAGCAGAAAAAGGGCAATGGATTTGGGTTTGCGTTTTGACATTCGTTTAGAGATGAATACATGAAAAAATAAAACTCCTCTACAACTATCAATTCAAAACTGAGGCTTTAATTAAATCAAATTAAACAATTTAAATTGAGATTCAGATAAATTAAACCAACACTTTATAATTTCATCACTTGTGATGATTATTAGGGATTGATTATAATTAAAATGATATAATTTGATGATTGATTAATAAATTTATAAAAATGAAAAGTGTCTTACCTTTTAGAAAAGCCCCAAAGCTTTGGGTGACACTCAAAAAGTGAGTGAAGACTAAGTGATTGCGAAATACAGGCGAATGGCATTACATACAATTGCCACACGTCATGACCAATTTATTTGTTCAACACATTTTCTAAATAAATTACGTCTAAACTCTTGTGTGTAATAGAAATAAAGCGCATTATTTAAATTTTCTAATTTTTATTACTCTCTTTCTCTATTGCGAGGCATTAACTTTGTGTGCATTGTGCTCCTCAGTCTTTGTATCAGATATTATCACTTGTTTACCAAATATTACAACTTCTGCCATACATTAGACATGACCTTAGAGTCAAACTTCAGTTATGACTCATGTTGAGTTCGGTTCTAATAAATTTTTTTCATTTCATTAGAACTTTCATCAGTTATAAGAACTGAACTCAACATTAAGCCATAACTCAAGTTTGACTTCATTGACCTGAAGGTAATGTCTAAAGTACGACACTTTAAATAAAAATGAACAAAAACAAAACAAATGCACTTTACTCGGCCCTGCAATACCTCTTCCTCTTCCGCGCAAAAAGAAAGAGTACTATTGGACTGGTGTATATTGTACTGTACACTTGTACTAATCTGTTTGAACCAATTTCCAGACCCCTCTTTGTACCCTTTCATATACCCACTGAAAAAGTACAGTCATAGCCATGAATGACTTCCACTGTTTACGGACGTTTTCCATACCTAAACATTGATTAATTTTGATGAAAACTTTTTGAGTGAATGATTGGCTGACACAACTCTTGACTTGAGAGATGTGATCCTCTTCCGCACGGGTTTTCAATAGATTTGGCTCATTTGCTCACAAAAACTCATAACAGTTTTTCAATTCTCATATTAAATATATTTGAAAAATGAATGGATATGTGTATTGAAGAATTGAAACGTGACAGAACCTCAAACTTCAAAAACTATCATTTTTGATGGAACATAACTTTTTTGGCCGAAAGTGTTCAAATTGGTATCAAAAAGTTTTTTAGAAGCTCTTTCAAGATATGACATTCATATTTTTATTGGATTGCGATTTAAATAATTATATCGCATTAATTATTTTCATCAGTATTTTTGTTGTTTTAAAATTCAATGTTTTTTCGATATGAATGGACAGGAATTTAAAATTGATAGGAAAATAATTAATGTCTATATGAATATGATATTTTGAAAGAGCTCACATTCATTTTTTAGTATAGATACTCAACTTAAGCAGTGTTTCGTAGAAATGCATTAAAAGTAATAGACATTTAACAAATAATAACCACAAATATTACGGTTCAATATAAAGTCTGAGAATCTGAGCTTTAATTGTAATTAAATTGTAAATCAATAATTGATAGTTATGTTGAAGAATGAGGTAAATGTTAATCCACACAAATTAAGTTCACTTAAACTTTACGATAAGTCATGAGAAATATTTTTATTTCTTTTTATTTGCAATCAATTATATAATTCAATTCGAAAAATATTATATAATAATTTGTATATTTATTATTATTTTACAATTTTTATTTGATTAAAAAAAACTACAAATTAAAATCAAATAACTGGACGATTGCGACTTCAATAGGACTATCAAAAACTTCAAATTAAACTTTTTTGTTCAGAAGAACTCAATAATAATTATAAGAGTAGTAATAATAGTAATAATAATTAGTTATAATTTATTCAATAAAAATACTGATTAAGCTTTTTTACACACATATAATAATAATATAATCAGTAAATAGTTTGCGGTTTGACTTATTTGGGAAGAAATAGGAGTTTAAGGCATTTCTGTGATTCAATTAGGAATTGAGTCAAAAAATTGAATTCTTGACAGATATTTAGACTCAATATTGAAGAAATTTCAAAAATCTCTATCAATAATGATGTAATAATAACAGATCATTTAAAAACAAAAGTTGTTATATTTATAAATTATTTGTTTGATTAAGTCATTTGATTTCAGTGAATAGTGATCTGAAAACTTTGAAAAGTTTATTGAATTGCAGAAAAAATATTTCTAAATATTTTCCGTACAGTTGAAAAGTTTGCACTGAAAATATTTAAATATTTTGCATAACTTATCACTAATAAAAAGGTGAACAAAAGATCACTATTTATTCAATTCCACCGAAAATCTAATGATTTTTTCGTACAAATAAACATTAGATTGAGAAAAATGAATAAAAACCACTTTAATTTAGTTAAAGCCTATCATTTTCTGTAATCTAATTGTTCTCAAACAGAAAACTTAGTTGAGAAACAAAAAAATCAACATTTAATAATAATTTATTTGTGTATAATTTAATTATAAAAACTTTTGTCTCATTACTGTTAGCTTTTATGAGAGAAAATTGGTTTCAGTGTTTCTGATGATTCTAAATAAATGACTTCTAACTTAAAAGTTTTGTTGTCTCTTCTTTTTGGAGTCCATGGCGTCCAGTATTGGTTGTCGTTTAGCGGCATACCTTCTCCTTAATTCTTCTATTTCTGCTTCCATTTCAACATCTAAGTTAGACATTCGAGATCTTAACTCATCGACCGATAGATATCTCAAGAACTCAAAGTCTCCCTCAAGCATAATAGCTCTTGACATTGGATTATGTGGTGATGAGATTTGCGGTGATTGTTGTGGTGAAGACTGTTGTAGTTGTGGTGATTGTAATTGTTGTGGAAATAGAGGAGAAGTTTGAGGAAAATAATGATTGTTTGTGTTTGTGGTCGCAAATTCTCTGACTGTACTGTCATCTGATTGTTCTATTGGTGTCGGCTCTATATGCAAGTCGTCGTCATGAGAGTTATTGACCTAAAAATTCAACTTATTCTCAATGCTTTTTTTAAAACAATGAATGTATGAAATATTGCAGTCAATCAATTAAATATTGAAACATAATTGGAATGAAAAATTTCAAAAATGAATGATATTTTTAGAAGAAGTTCATCTTCAATTAGTTTATTTTCAAAGCTTTTCTTCAATACTATATCTATTTCTTATCAAAAAGTTGTGAAATTCATAGTTTAATAATTCAAACTTTCATTAACTATTGAAAATGATTAATAATAACAATGAACTAAAATAATGATAAGATTTCACTTCAAACTAAAGACATTTGTGGTTTCACTCAAATCTTAACATTCAATGAATCAAACATTTGATGAGTAGTAAAATATTTAAATCATGAATGGAATGACATCAAAATTTGAGTCATTTTTATATTTTTATACATGTGTCTCTCAACTTAATTTTCAATAATCAATGAAAATTTGAATTATTAAACTATGGTTTTCACAACTTTTTGATAAGAAATAGATATAGTATTCAAGAAAAGCTTTGAAAATAAATGAATTCAAGATCAACTTCTTCTAAAAAATCATTCAAATAGAGAAATTTTAAAAAATTATAACTAAAAACATTTACTGAAAGAGTTTGAGTTAAATTATTATAAAAACTATTAGTTGTTAAAAGTTTTCTATTGAATTAAACATTGAAATAAAACAAATAAGAAAATATGAATTAATACCAGTTTAGATTCATTTCTTTCAAAATGCTGTAGAAATGCAGGTTTAAGTGTCTTATCATAGTCTTCATCATCGGTTTCATCATTTATTATTAAAGTTCCCAAATCTGATTCGACATCAGAAGTTGTTGTATTTGTTTTAGTAGTCGATGATGTAATTGTAGTGTCTAAGGATGGCTTTAATGTGGTGTCTTTAGATGATGGCACCATTGTTGAAGAATCTATACTTTCATCCGCATCCTGTTTAACACAATATTAAAATAGTTATTTATTTAATAAAACCATTAATTAAATAAACTTAAGTTAGTATTTAAACCATGAAAAAATAACTAAAGCTCATTTGATTTAAGCATTTTTATGATACAATTAACAAATGAGGATTTTTTTCAAAACAAAGCATTAATAAAAGGTGTTAATTAAGGAAATAATTACATCTTTATTAGTAGTTTCTTGTAATATCATTCTGGCCTCTTGTATCATTTGCTGCAAAATACTAACAGGAGGTGCTCTTGTAATGAACTCGTGCTGTAATAATTGACTGGCAGTTGATCTCTGTTCTGGATTCTTAACTAAACACTTTTGTACAAAATCAATAAACTCTGGAGACCATCGGTCGGGATCACGAAAAGAAGGCGGAGGTTTAGTGGGGATCATAAATATGGCACGCATTGGATGGATGTCACCGTAAGGAGGCTTTCCTTCGGCCATCTCTAGTGCAGTGATTCCTTTAAAACAAATTGATTAAAAAATAGATAATTGTTTTCTAATGTTTGGCAATTAAAGTGATTGTTACCTAAGCTCCAAATGTCTGCGAGACAGTCATAACCGATTTCTTGTATAACTTCAGGTGCCATCCAAAATGGTGTCCCGATCACAGTATTACGTTTGGCCATTGTATCTGTCAACTGACCGGCCACTCCAAAATCGGCTAAAATTCAATTTCAATAAAAGTTTAAAACTTCACAATTGATGAAAACAAACTGATAAAAAGAGCTGAAAAACTGAAGAACAATAAGTTTTTTATTATTAAAAAGGAAAAGATAAAGACCTAATTTGGCGTGTCCTTCACTATTAAGTAATAAATTTCCAGCTTTAATATCACGATGTATTTTACGCCTGGCGTGTAAGTACTCGAGGCCTAATAGTGTGTCGCGTAATATCGTCGATATCTCGTCTTCAGTTAATGTCTTTTTTCTCATTCTCATTATATCACTGACAGAACCGCCGCCACAATATTCCATAACAATCCATAAATCGGAACCTTTAATAAATTGGAAAAGTTTTCGATCTTCAAATGGAAAAGCAGTTTATATTGCATTTCAATTGTTTGAAAGAAATTTGTTTACCTTTAAAATAACTTCCATAATATCTGACAACATATGGACTGTCGCACTGTTGCATAATTGAAATTTCCTTAATTATTTCACCTGAAAATTTATTTATTTATTACATTTGCAATATTTTCAAAAGATAACTTTAAAGCCAATTGTTTTTTATCTCAAGTAATTTAAAACTATAATAATGTTTATAATTTATAGTAAAGTTTTTGGCAGCTTTCATGTGAGTAACAATTAGTTGAATTATTGTCAATAAAAAATTATAAATTAATGCGATAAGTCATTCAAATATTTGAGTTTTTTTGTGGTTAATGAATGGTAAATAAGTTCTGATAACCATTAATGTCAATCAGTATTTTTTTCTTCAAGTGACAGAACTGTCACTAAATTAGTAGAAAAAATGCTCTATTTTTTACAGAAAAAAATACTTAGTTTTATTTGAAAGAAAACAATTTATCGAACTTCACGACTGGAAGACTTTCTGAAACCAGTTTTAGCATAAAATATTTGATTACTATTTCGTAAATGCATGGCTTTTAATATGAATGAAATTCAATTGATTGATAAAACAATCATTGACTCAATAAATGACAGATAAAAACATTAAAAATAAGTCCAAGAATGAGTCAAACTATAGATTACTAACAAGAATGTGAAAGTCTGTTAAACTAATTGAAGTAGTATTTAGTTGACCATTATTTCAAACTCCAAAAAATACTGATGAAGACATTGAAAAGATGCGAAATTTGTGACTCCATTTCAATAAGTCTTAAGCAATTGATACAAATTATAAATAAAATCAATAATAAAGAGAAATGAATGGTTGATGAATACCTAAGTCACTCTCGACAGGCACTTGTTTTATGGCTAATACTTGTCCCGACTCTTTATGAAGTGCTTTATAGACTGAACCATAAGAACCTTCACCTAAACAATTGAATTAGAAGTTGAGAAACACTCATTGCCTGCAAAATAACATTAAAAATTTGAATAATAAATTGATACCTAATTTGCACAATATATCGAAAACCTCTTCCGGCTGTCGAGTCAATTGTTGTTCACTTAACTTCTCTAATATCGACATAATTATTATCCAATTTTTGTATTAATCAAAAATTTAATTTTCGTTAAATAAACACTAATTTATTGATAAATAAATTCTATATAATTTTGAAGACTTTTTTGTTTAATATTGAATAAAATCTATTGAAAATATTTAGCGATTATTTTATAAAATACTAATAAATAGACTAAAAATTGATTTATTATTAATTAATTGATAGGAAATTAATTTTATCGTCACAAAACTTTTTCATTAAATTATTATTATATTAATTAATATTTGAATTGATTTTATCTCTCATTTTTAAACACATTTTTGCATACATTTTGACTGTTTATTAATTATATAATTTTCACTCTCTTTTCATTTTCTCTTCACTTCACTATTCATTATGAAAAAAACTTTCTGTTTTTCGATAATGAAAAAGCAGTTCAATGTTTTTTGTCATGTTTTGTGTTGAGTACAATTTCACTCAACATTTTGTTAACAAATTTCATTGATTTACTCATAATTTTTTGATTCAATTATTTTGATGCACAAAACATATGAAACTGTGAAAAAAGGTCGTAATTGTTTGCAGAAGTTTATAAACCCTTTACTGCACTCGAAACCTGAATTCGCTTCAAATACTAGTTTTTAAAAGTTATAAAACAAGAATTTGTGATAAGAAAATGCATGAGTTTTTGCGCAAATATTTTGTTATGACTCATGACATAATGACTATTATTAGTACTGGATTTTTCTGAGGACTTCATTCAATAGATCACATTTTTTATGCCGCACAAGTTTTTATGACAGAACACAAGTTTATGCGACACTAAACTTATTAAGTTCTAAAAAAAACTTTAAATCCATTGAGTTTTCACTATTAAACTCAATCAAACTTTAAATTCAAATCTTTCAAAATACATAAAATACTTGTATTAATAAAAATAATTAGTTTTTTATTCAATGAAATAGTTTAATATTTTGATTAACTTATAAGTAGTCTTGCCTTCAATTCATACAATTATCCAAAAAAGTATTGCTAAGCATTTTGTTTCACAAGAAAGTAATGGAATCGCAGTTTTATTATCAATAAATATCTATAAAAACACATTTGAAGGAAAAAAGTTCTACAAAAGCAGTAAATTGTAATCCAATTTGTAGTGTATTATCAATATATTAAATATTTGAAACTTTTAAATTTTTAACTTTACATTTTGTTATAGCTTTGAATGAAAGCTTGATTTTGCAGCTTATAATCAGTTTAATTACTTTATCAGTGATTAAATATAATTTGATTTCGAAAAATATGAATTTTATTTGAAAAACATAATCAACTTTTTAGATTGAAAAGATTCAAAGTGTTAAAGTGTTTCAACTTTTGGCGTATGATTTGTATGATTTATATCATGTGTCAATCTTTCACTTAACAAACGGTAAGTCTGATAGTGTTGTCCACTATTATTAATATGAGGACATAAACCAATTTTAACAAACATTCGATATAAAGCGTCCGCAAAAATAGCAACGATTGGGCGCAAAACATTGGGAAAGAATGTATAGAAAGCGAACGCATCCGATAAATCTCCCCGACTTCGGGTCACATTTGAGGACATATTATGATTATGCAATTGAATAAATCTTAGATAAATCCAGGAAACTATTAATCCATAGAAGAACATGACAACTGATTCGCCTTCGATAACGTTTAACAAATAGGCTATTATTGCGAGTACTAGTGATGTGAGTGGTATGTCATCGTTCTTCAGTTTACCAATTGTTGTCGTCAATAGTACTGATTGTGGCAGTAATTGCTTAACTGTTACTGCTATTGATGCACAAAATGGTGATAAACCATGTATTTGTGTCGAGAATATAAGAGAAGCATCACTTGTTATCGTATATATTGTTATGTAATGAAGACATGTCAGGAATGCTGAGCTCAGGCTTACGATTGTGAAAAACTGTATTACCTGTAAATTAGATAAAAACAACGCAATATTAATTGTTTACAAAATTAATGTCGAGAAAACTTGACAATTCATCAAATTGTGAAACATAAACCTCATTATTATGAAAATCAATACTAAGTTTTATCACCGGTTATGAGACAGTAATTGATTGAAACTTATCATAACTAAAAATGATTCAAGTTATGGTTCAAAATGTTTTCAACAATTAAACCGATTGATAAAGACTTGAGTATTATTTGCAATATTATTACTAAACAATTACTTTAAATTTTCAACTTTAAAAAACAAATGATATTTTATATTAAAATTTGTATAAATAAATAAATAATAAATGTTTATTAACTTCTTTTTGACCCCAAAGCGGCTCAATAAGAGTGGCTGAAAGAGAGAGCGAAATAATATCGACAATCAATGAGTAGAAGTGAAACTCAACGAACGGATGAGTAACTGATGACAAGAGTGACCGAAACCATTGTCCGGGACTTAATAGCGATCCCGGACTTAATATCAATAGATCTTTGACTGAATCACCGCTTAATTGTATTAAATACAATAACATTAAAATAATACAAACTATTTGTACGATTGGAGACAGTTTTGATACAACTATTGATATTTGAGAAAAAAAATATTTTCCATTTCTTAATAAAATAGTCGATAATTTAGTCGTTTGTGAATTGGGTGGACCTCCGGATGACTCTATCTTCAACTGTACTGATGGCTGTCTGTCGTGACCAGAAGTGTTCGCTGAAGAAGGCATTACTTTTATTTATTTATTTTATTTTCTGACGTAAGCTTTGTTTACATTTTTTCAATTTCATTAAAAGTTTCATTCATTTTATTATTAAATAAAAACTTGATTTCCAAAGAATGCCACGATTTGTCGCTTAGAGCGCATGCGTTCAATCATATTATTAGCGATTAAAGTTTTGAGGGCTTTTTTGGTACTCTTTTTGGGTTTTTCTTATCTCAATACTTACAAACTTTTTTGAATCTAAATTATGGATTAAAGTTCACGTTAGAACACGTTCTTTTGTTCAGTTGTTCAGGAGTTTTGTAACAAAATAATTAGGTTTCAGTCATTAAATGAAGTCCAACTATACTATCTATCTGTTCATTATTATAAATGTACTAAAAATTGTATTTATTAAATGTTAATCCTCTCTGGAATCTTCATCAGGGATTCAAACATAAAATAAAAATGACTCAAATGGAAACTCTATTTAAATGTTTAAGTATCATATCTATTGAAAGTGTAGAAAGTGTACAATCGAACAAAAAAGTATACGTGAAATATGACTTTTTCGCGCCTAACATACTTAGGGATCACTTTAATATTTAAGTAATTAAGATTATCAAAACTTTTATAAACTTAAGTTTAGGTCTCACTTATGGCAAAACAAAATATTATCACTTTATTATTTATTCAATCTTTCCCTTATTTGGTTCATCTCTTATTGGCTTTTATTGTTTTTTAAGCGCACAATTTTCACGTATACTTTTTTGTCCGATTGTACATACAGTATGTAATAGATGTCTGCAATATTGAAGTCGTGTTTTAAAGCCTAAAAATTGACTTCTGGTTTCTTAATACATAAAATATGTACCAAATATATGCGGCATTGGTCTGCCCTTAGTGTCCAAAAACAAATTTAAAGAGGTGATGGGCTACTCATAAAAGAGCCCAAATGCACCTTCATTTGTGTGCATTCCTGCCTTAAGAAGCCACATCCCTATGGGACACATGTTCCAACCTTCCTTTGAAAAGGCCCAATTCCGCCCCCTAGAGGACCATCCGGAGGGGTTATTATGATGTGATAATAGAGTACTTACTTTTAGTGCTTTCTTTACCAAAATAATAACCTTGCGTTTGAGATGCTCAAATGAGCGCTCCTTATATGCATAGAGTTGTGGGCTTATGGCCACAACTCGACCAATAATTGGTAATTATTACTGAATTGGAAGGCCCCGGAAAAAGATATTTTTCTGCTGATATTGCAGCTGACACTGCAATATCTGCAGAAATTGCGTTTATAAATCACATCCGATGCATCAGCCTATATAGAGACTTATTCTCTACTTTTCCATTTCTTATCTTTCTTTTTTTCCTGTTCTCATATATTCTTTCTTTTAAAGCCAGTTTCTGTTCCTTCTGTTAAAATTAAGGCCTCACGGCCTGTTTCATGCTTAACCATATATTGGCCTAGTCTTGCAACTGCAACATCAGCATTGGATATGTGAATCATGACATTAAAATAGCTGCGCGCTAATTAATAACACATATAAAGCTGTAGTCCTTGATGAAGACAATACTGAATTAACATGAAAAATGAAATCACTCAGAATCTACCTAATGAACTCTTGCTATTAGTAGAGGACATAAATTATGATTCAATTAGGAAAGATTTCAAAAACCTTGATGCAAGTGATTTCCTTAGCTTTCCTTGTGTTTGACTAACTTATTTGAGCGAAATAACTCTGGGCTCTTATCAGCTTAAACAAATTCCACAACATCTCGAGGTTAATAGCAATTATAAGATTGAAGTTAGAATAAGGTATCGTCATAAAAATGCTGTCAAATATTTAGTTAACATCTAATTCGAAGGAAATGATAAAAGTTAAGTCTTCGAGCTGTTCAATTTTATACCTCACTTGACTAGATCCGACAAGAACCTAGCCTTTCTGAGAACTTTGAATATTTCTGTATACTCTGGATTATATGGCTACTCTGGAAATACTCTGTTAACACTCTCGATATCTCTAAAAACTATGTAAATAATTTGAATACTCTCATATAACTGGATACTTTGGATACTCTGGATCTAGAAATTCTCTAGATATATCTAGATACTATGGATACTTTTGGTCAGTTTCGGCTCGGATCTGGTCAAGTGAGGTATCAAATTGAACAGCTCGAAGACCTGAATCCAACGATTTATCACACATGCGGTTGGGAGTGTCAGTAAAAATTTGTCCACATAGAACCCCATATTAAAAAACACAAAATTTTTAACATGGGATCCTATGAGAATTTTTTTTCAAAAATTTACTTCTCGGGAACGGGCGTTTTCCGGACCTGGATAATACATGTACACAAGTCAAGGGTTATCCACCTATACCCCCAACCCCCTATCTCAATACCGCACTGCAGAGAGGAATTGCCAGCTCTTGATAAACGGTTAAAAGTTTTTCCATACTTGACAAGAAATGGGTAACCAAAGGAGCTGTGATAGTGAGTACAGGAATTTTCTCACGAAGTGTGATAAACTTATGACTCATGAAATATTTATTTCTTAGTTTTACTTTAGAATATATATCTATCATAATTGAATCTAAGATTGACATAATTTGTATAATTCATGTCCAATGAATATTCAATATGTTCTTTAAAATGTGATTGATTTTATTGTACCACAACTGTAACAAAAGTACGGAATTTTTTATCTCGTGTTCAGTGCCGTAGCTACCATAGAGGCCAAGGAGGCCCTGGCCACCCAAGAGATTTTTAGGCATCTAAGTGTATACCTGTGACCATGTGAACTATACGTTTATGTTTTTATATATGCTTGGCCCCCCAGCCAAAAAATTCTGGCTACAGCAATGCTCGTGTTATTTGAATTTGTGAGTTCAACTCTCTTGTTTTGTCTGTTCGTCTCTCAAGTAATTTAAAGTGTCTAAACTAAAGTAGATTATCGTAAATTAAATTAAAAATAAAAGTAAATTACACGAGAGATAAGCAGACAATAACAATAGAGTTGAACTCACAAATTTAAACACCAAATAAATAATTCCATAATTTTGTTACACTGTTTTAAAATGTTATAGTTTTGTCATTTTATATAAACGAAATCATTGATTTCGAGTACAAAAATGCAAAATTGAAGATAATTTCAATGAAAGGAATAAATATTAGAAACGCTAAAATATATGATAGCCATAAAAGTAATGATTGCATTTCATATAATTTGATTGATTCCACATTGTATTCTCTGCCATACATAAGCTTGTCATAAATATTGAAGCCCTGTAATGAATCGAAATATTTGAAAATTCGCAAATTTAAATTAACGAAAAAATTAATCTTTTGTTTCTTCCAAAATTTCCAAATTCCAGTTTCAATTAACCTTTTGGTTCTGCGGAAAAATGATAGCACGGGTCACTCAATTCTGTTTAATACATTATTCAAAATTAGAAATCATACAAACAATTGTTGAGTAATATTCTTATGTTGAAATTTAGGTCTATAACAAATAGCTGATACCATAAGTGGTAAATTTTTTCTTCAGAGATAAAAGAGGGATAAAATCTTTTGATAACTTTATATGAAGTCTCAATATTGAGTTCATCGTCAATTAGAATCAATTTATCGAAAAAGTTTGCCAATGATTGATCGTTTGGGTCTGAAATGTCCTGAGCAACTTTTAGTCCATTTTTCAACAATTCTTCAAAAGATTGTGTATTTTCCAGTAGAATTTTCAAATGTCTTTTGAAGTGAAACTCGGCTGGATCATTAAAAAACTGTTTAATAAGTAAATTGTGGTAAATATAAGGGTGATTTTTTGATTCAGTCAATCGAATTGATTTTAGTTTCGTTCAATGCAACCAAATTCGCTAATAAATCATTTTTGAATATTTCCACCAAAGGGAACATCGATATCAACCAAAATAAATAAATTAGATTAAAAGGTTTACGACAATCCCCACCATTGATAAATGGTTGCCAATATATGTGAATATTAGAGAAAACGTTAATAATTGAAAGCTTTTTAGTTTCAAATCTATCAATTAGAATATTAATAAATGTATAAATTAAGAAAGATATCAATAGACGAAACCAAATTTCAGAACTGAATCCTTTGAGAATATCTGATCGTTTCGCATATTTCTCTCATTTTATTTTACCGGCAAACGATAACTGATTCAACATATAAAGAGGTGGAAGACACTTATTCTCAAATGTCTCAATAGCATAATCATAAGTTATTGGATGATTATCAACGCTATCTATATAATCTTTGTTTACCACAATATATAATATACTTTCTGGAGGTGTAATAATTAGATGAACACTTTCATCAGATTAGATTAGATTAAAATTTAATTTTTTAATTATTTTTATTTTAAAATAATTGAATATTAAGCAATTTTATTGATTGAATATAAGAATTACCTTCTATTAACTCTGTTTCCAATCTCTGCCAAAACTGGAACAATCATTGATGAAAAAAATAAATAGTTTTCATGAATATATTGGTAGTGAAACTATTTGAATAAAGTTTTAAATTCATTAAATTTCTGAGAAATAAAAACCCAATCGTAAGATTAGGCTCATCTTATGTTATAAGAATTCTCTTTATAGTGTTATTAAATTTTATTTTTACTTTAAAATCTAAAGCAATTCATTAGGTAATTATATAATCTTAACGATTGGATTTTCAGAAATAGTTTCTTTTGAAGCTATACATCATCAGAATCTATGGCAGTGTACAAATTGTTGCTATTTATTTGAAAAGAACAATTGGTCTGTTGTGATGGATCGCAATCCAATAATGTCATATTCACTCCATTCACATACTTTTGCCAATAAGGATAAGTATGATTTATCAAATAATTCAAATAAACATTTTCTTTAAGTAAAACACTTATTAAACTTTGATAATCCATTTTTCAGAATACAATTATTGAATATTTAACCTAAAAATTGTAACTTATTATAATAATTATTCTTAATAATAATAATAAAGTTTAATGTTTCATTTGCAATTTTACAATTATTTTTAAATTCTGGAGAGGAAACTGTAATGAAAATGATAAATTTTCTAAGATTGAGGTTGAAATGAAAATTACCTCAAGCTAAACATCATTCAAGTTAATGTTTGATATGATTTAAATCAGCGGTGAGCAACCCGCGGCCCGCCGCCCTTTCCAGTGCGGCCCGCGAGCTAATATCAAAAACCAAAAAAAAAACTAAAAATATCAATATTTTCGATAAAACGATCGACTCCCATATTATTATATATCAATTTTATTGTTATCATTTGGCTTGCGGCCCGCACAGGGTTTGAGCTTTTTAAATTGGCCCCCGAGGGAAAAAGGTTGCTCACCACTGATTTAAATGTAAGCGTTTATTGAATAGTTATGAAACTTAAAATATTTTATTTAGTTTGCATACAGTATAAGTCTAACTAATTAAAAATGGAATATTAAGTGGATTTTCACTATTTCTCAATCGATAAATGGCAGATTTGTCTATGCATTGGAATTGATAAGGTTTATGGATTGAGTTTGAAATAAAAAATTTAATCAAACTTTTTGAATCACTATTTCATATGCTCTTAATCTAAAAATTTATTTGCTTTGGTGTCAAACATTAGAATGTTTTGTTTAGTTTGCAAATAGTTCTAATTAATTGGAAGTATATTTTGTTAATATTTCATTTCTCATTCGATAAAATATAGGCTGAAAAATAATGGATTTAATATTTTGTAACATAATTTAACCGAAATAATCAGAAATATTTTCACTTCAACCTGAGGGCCGCAAAAACAAACGATAACTTCGAATAATGAATGGAGTCCATTAAATAGAAAAATAGAAAAAACTTACCATCAAACATAAGTCCTTGGATCTGGTGAAACACTCTAATCTTTTATCCCGCAATTAAGAAATTAACCATTTGAACGGTACTTAGTATTGTAATATCAAATACATTGTTTATATCCTATGAATGCCCTCAAAGACATTAGAAACTGACTTTCTGTGAAAAATGATCGAACACATTAAGATAGCTAAAAACATGACAAATTATGAGTAATATAAAATTTATATTTTTCACAGAAAGTCAGTTTCTAATGTCTTTGAGGGCATTCATAGGATATAAACAATGTATTTGATATTACAATACTAAGTACCGTTCAAATGGTTAATTTCTTAATTGCGGGATAAAAGATTAGAGTGTTTCACCAGATCCAAGGACTTATGTTTGATGGTAAGTTTTTTCTATAGGTTTAGAAGTATAAGTAAAATGTTTTACTCAAATCATGAGTTTTTTAAAATTGAACATATATTTTTGGCTTATCTAATTCAAGGCTTTTGAGAAACAAATACGTATCTCAGGCAGACTCTCAATGTTTAAAACAACACAAAAAGCAGACTTTTAGGCATTCTCTCTTTTTCTCTCTTTTTCTCTCTAGAGGTTGAATATCTGGGATGAGGTGTGAAGGAAAGTTGTTTTGCATTTATTCAATTTGAATTCAACTTATTTCGGTTTTTCCATTATTAATACCTGTTAAAGTCCAGTTTTGACGGGGCCTTCCGTAATACCAAATAATAAAATCCCAAAAAACAAAATACCAAAATTAAAATCCCAAAAAATAAAATACC
>JAQFZT010000308.1:0-29304 GCA_034696325.1 Camisiidae sp. | reverse complement strand
TATGTGGTTCCAGATTTTCAATATTTGAAATAAATCAAAATGTTTTTTTCAAAATTTCAAAAAGAATTCAATCAAACAAAATTAGACTAAAAAATATTCCATTAATTGAAATTAAATTTTAATGTAATGAAATGTTTTTTTTTTCAAAATTTAAAAAAGGAACTTCGATCAAATGTATTTCGACAATATGACACCCACTTCTAAAACTTGATTGAACTGATCGTTATTTAAGGTCTTTTCGAAACTTTTAACTTTGACAATGAGACTAATTTTTATAATACAGTCGAACAAGAATTTTGTTTTACAGGTGAGTCTAACGTTGAGGGCGAAATGGGAGTTAGTTTATTCCAGAATAGTACAGTGTACAACATGGTACATGGGTACATGGTAGTTTAACATAAAAAACTAAAAACGAAACCAAATAGTTTCAAAGTAATTTACAAAAATAACGAAAAAAGAGAATTTGATTTGCATTTCTCGAAAAAGCCTTTAATTCTAATTAATTTGATTTCAGACCATAATTGTTTGATTATTTGTCATTTTAAGAAAGTACATGTATTATACATGTATAATACATGAGCAGAATAAAAGATGATGTATTTTTCCATCCCTATATACAATTCCTAATAGGGATCCGCAAGGCTTGGAAATTAAGAATCAAACACTGTATTAATATTAAAGGCGAGCAATTTGAGCACTTAATTTGTTTTGTTTATTTTCCATTTATTTTGCACTTTAATTATCAATAAATCGAATTTAACTGAATATGAAATGTGGTGTATAGCTGTTCGAGTCGAACCGAACCGAACCGATCCCCGGATATCCGCGGATAGATCTGCGGATCGGTTCGTGATTTTCTAATATTTGCGGTTCGCGGTTCGGTTCGGTTCGTAGGTCTGCGGATCGCGGATTGGTTCGGTTCGAGATCTCATGAATGAAGCGGTTCGCGGATCGGTTCGGTTCGTAAGCTCGCAGATCGCGGATATCCGCAAAGAACCGCTTATCTTTGAATGTTATTTGAAACTCTTATATAAACAAATAGTTTTAGTGGTATATATCATATTATAGCTGTTCTTAGCAAGAAATCAATACTCAGGCTTTTTTTCATTTTTAATAACTATTTCAGTAGTTTTTCTATTCAAATAAAATGATTGAAATTTGAATTTTATTACTAAAATATATTATATTTTACTCTTAAATTACTTTAAAACAAATTGTAGTTTCAATAAATGTTCAATATTTTGATTACAAATGAATTATTGATTGAAGTATTTAGATTTAATTTAAATTTTAAATTTGCGATTAACCGCGGATATCCGCGGTTCGATTCTATAAAAAGTAGGCGATTCGCGGTTCGATTCGGTTCGAAGATCTCCTGTCAGCGGTTCGGTTCGGTTCGGTTCTGAAAAGAATAGGAGGTTCGCGGATCGATTCGGTTCGAGTGTGAGCGGATAGCGGTTCGGTTCGGTTCGCCTTTTTTCTTGCTAAGAACAGCTATAGTTCAAACTCATAGCTCAAACGGCTTGATATTTGGAAATTGAAACGCTATGTGACTCAGCTCTGAATTCATTTTATTGAGCGAATGTTGGATTTGCATAAATGTATGAAAGTTTTTCGAATATTTAATACTAATATATCAATCAAATCCTATCAATATTTTAAGAAATGTAAACATTAAGTCTATATAAGTTATAAAGCACTCGCATTCATATAAACAAACAAAACCTGAGTTGTGATCTTATATCAAATGTTCCAATTCTGTACAGTATTTCTTTAGAGAGAAATTTTTTGCTACTCTTGCTTTTAGGCATTGAATTGCAGAAAAAAATATTTGCAATAATCACGAAAATTGTAGTGTTCAATAAAGATGAGACACGAGAATAAAGGAATTTTCATATTAATAAGTAATAAGATTGAGTTAGTAATCATGAGTAATTGCAGTAATAGTAAAGTTAAAGATTAATCAAACCTTGTCTTTTTGCATCCTATCCTTAATGATAACTTATCATTGATAAGTGTAAGTCTTTAATTCTGTAGTTCTAATATTTATATCAAGTTTCAATTGGCACAGAATATGGCAAAATGGATATAATAATCAAATCAAATGATAAATATGTTGATTAGCAGATTATCAGTTGCATTTACGAATATATTCATGTTTTTGATTTTATTTCTCTTTCCAAATCAATGCTTTCATATAGATTTCATATAATATGTTCATATTATATGTTCATATTATATGTTCTTCGTTTTGGAACAACTATTTTATACACAGGCATAAAGAGTAAAACAGTAAAAAGTAATTCGAGAAAAAGTTTATTGTCATTTTGAACTATTGAATGAAATCTCAAGTTCAATTCAAGTTTTATCAATCATTTTGTCTCAAAACTCATTCATAAGCGCTTTACAATTAAAATAAGAACTCAGTTCAGTCTGTGACTGAAGGATTTTTCTGACTCTTTCATATTTCAATTAACTCACTATTGAAAACTTCATTATTAAATACATTAGTTTTCCTGTGACTTTTCTGCACTACTGAAACAAATATAATTCAATAAAAAACTATAATTGTGTAGAAATTTGTATTCTTTATCCATATTAAGACTTATTATTTTAAAAATTTCAAGTTATTCCATAAGTTTCATAATAAAAGTTTTAATTGTATTAAGTAATGAATACTAATAAATAACTGTCAAGTCTTGTAAACACAAAGTTTCAAAACTTTGCCATCTTTTATAAGAGTTTGAAATTTCTGAAAATTTTGTATTTGCGTTCAGAACTTTAAATCATTGATATCTCAAACAACTTATACTTATAGGCATATCTTTCTTACAAAACAGAGAACATATTCAAGTTAAGTTTCATAAATTACAGGCTTTCGTGAGTTGACTAGTTTATGAATGCTATCTAAGTTTATGAGATTCTCTTCTCACTCAATTAATTCCACTTCAATTGAAAGATTGATTACTAATTTCAAAGATGGGAATTCTCTTGCCATAAAAGCATAGTGCAAGTTAGGAAGTAAATGGATCTCTTCACCTAAGAATTAGTATAAAATTCATCAAAAATCTACCATATCAATTTGCTCTAGTTGCTATCCGACATCTATTTGTCATCGAGGGTTAAGAAAATTGTTTTCTTTTGTTCAGTCATAATAAGCTTCGAGTCAATTATATGAGTCAGCTATAATCGAGATGAGAAGTGTCTTGAGAAAAGTTGAGATAAAGCAAAAAATTCTCAATAGTCTAAAAGAAAAAATTATTCCATTATACTTATTAAGCCCTATTAATGAGTTTTTCTCTTCGTTTCCAGCATTCAAATGTGAAGTGATGCAAAAAATCTGAAATATATTGAGAATTACATGAAATTTTGACAAAAGAATCTCTAGAAATTTTTTGAATAGTATCCACTCTTATAAATTTCGATATATGATAATTGGTTTAGTGGTGCGTAAGTTGGACAGTATGAAATATCACAATAAGCTTTCGAATTACTACTTTTATTGTTATTTAGTATGAGTTTAAGACATTTATTTTCTCAGAAGAAATCGTTTTCCTCACTTTTATTTTCTCTTTTTCACTCTGATCAAGACGTAGAGCTAACAAAATGTTGAAAAGTATGCATTACTTTACTTTTGTCACATTATTGTATGTGCAAAAAGTGGGATTTATATACTTTTCTGCTCGAAAGTAAATAAAAATCGGAATGAAATTATATTATTTGCTTGACTTAAGGCGTATTCAAACACTTGCGAGTAATGGTAGAAAATTGATCGGATATATTGTAAGTGAGCTTTGAGTAGAATTTAGAAAAGATCTTGAATATCAAATATCACCCATAACTCTCATATTTCTTAGCGAATAAGATCTTCATCTCGGGGTTAGAAAAAGTTTTCAAATTAAAACAAACATTCCTTTTAAAGAAAAATAATTCGAGTTTTTTTTCTTTATATTCATGTTACAAATGGTTTTTTATATTTGCCATCTATTGCTATTCTTTTATTCAATGTTCTTCAATAATTATTTTGAATTCAATACCAATAGAGAATGCAATTCAATTAGATTAGAGTTTCTCATCTGAATTGTGTATAAGAGCCATGCAGTACAGTTCCCCTCAAAAATATATATCATTTATTCATCAATTCATAAGAAATTAAAACTTTTGAAAGAAAATAATCACTTTGAAAGTAGAAGCTAAGGATTCCATGTTTATCAGCTGAACAAAAATAAACGTATTGATTAATTTTTTGAGTATTTTGAATTGAAAAAAATTTCACTCGAAATGATTGAAGTTAAGACATAGAATACCATGAAAAATGGAGTGAGTCATTTTTGTGAAAATTCACGTTAGCTGATAGGCTTTAAAAGTAAAACTCCTTATCTAAGTTTATAACTCCATCTACACAACTAGTTTTACTTTTAAGGCCTTTAAGCTAACGTGAATTTTTCGGGTTCACGTCAAAATGTCGCAACAATAATATCGCCATACAAAAATGTCATCACCATAATGCTCATACCAAAAATGTCGCAAACAATTATCCATTTTAAAAGTTAGATACATACTAAAAAATTAATTGACAAACAACAAAAGTATATGTTTTAATTATAGAACAAGATTTATATTTCAAAAATGATTCAAAATTAAACGCGTAAATTGAAATTATAAGCAATTGATCTGAGAGATTTCAAAATCACATATTCAGTAAGTATCCAAACTGAATATGGAGATAGGAAATGAATTTTTTGATTAACTATACATAAAATACGATATTTTTACATAATTTTTTGCGACATTATTGCTACGACATTTTGACGAGATACCAGTTTTCCATTTTCAAATACATATGAACGTTGATAAATATTTTTACAGCTTATTTAGATTTTGAAAATGAGGTCAAACGGCGTTATACCACGACTCAAACGAGTCTCGAGGTTTGCATGAATCGAAAAATGACAAGAAATTTGTTGATAAAAACAGCTGTTATTAAAACTGAAAGACTAAAATAGTTGATCTAAACTTGAATAAAGTTTGATCTAAAAGTTGATTAATATAAGGAATCTTGAGTTTTAGAAAAAGCAAAGAGAAATGGCAATAGAATTGTGTTTTTGAAGAATTTAGTATTTTGTGGAAGAAAAGTGGCATCCGTTGATTGAACTCAAATTTACGTCATAAGAAGAACTTGATTAAAAATATAGAACTCTGAACATGTCTACTGTAGTGTACTCTAAATCCCATTACATTTTTTATTTCAAACATAGCTAGTCGATGGTTTATACAGGTAAATCCCACTCATCATTCTCAAGTTTAATTCCTTTCTTCATCATTATTATCAATACTGAATTATTAATCATAACTGTATTACCAAAAATCATAGAATATTCAGACCAGAAAATATTGCTTTTGTCTGTTTCATAGATCGCATTTGAATCGATGCAATCTCTCAAATAGTATAATCGCGTGCATTATTTACTTAAACTGGTGAATTATTATAGAAAAGATAGCGAAAAATTATTGGCCTATTCTTTATTCTTCAAATATATCATTTATGTTGTGGTGTACGAACTCATAGGCATAAACTCAAAATCAAGAAATAGACTTTTACTTAATGTATCGCATTATAAATACTGATTCATTCATAGAAAGTTGAAAATATTTTCATCAAATCGATAAAAAAGGTTTAATAGATTCACTAAATGTCTTATAGTTTACTTTTACAGAATAAGTTTTAAAAGCATTTGTTCCTTAAAAATGCAATTCTCGCAGTCGAAAACATACCAACTCGTAAGACCTAATAATAAGAATTCTCTGTAAATGTAAAGAAATTCATTTTTAGTAAAGTTTTTCATTGGATTCCTCTATTCTTTGAAGTATTAAGTATAGGATTAACCTGAAGATAAAGTAAGGACTGGTTCTATATTTAATATAACATTTTTGAAATGATTGCAAAAATTGATTTTTAAAAACTATTTCATCTTTTATTCTGTACTAAAGAAGAGCTGAATAGTTTCGCTTAACTCAAACACAACATAATTGAATAATAGAATAATATGAAAATAGGAATCAATTGTGAATTTATTATATGACAAAAATAAGGTAACAAAGCCTACAATTTTCTCTGTATTCATTCTTTTCTGGATTTTATTCTTACACATAATTCATGTCGCGATTGTGTTTTAATGATCAAAAATCTTGACTTTGAGCGAAAGAAAGCGAACAGAAACAGACAAAAAGCTTATTTGTAGCGTAAGCTTCTATAATACCCTCGAGACTATCATTAAGTTTGATACTAACAGAGGATATACTATAACTTATAGTAATGATGCGACACATTTATATTTTTAGCGCTACATATAATGAGGCATAAAATATTGAATGTATTTGACGAATAAGATTACCTTATTTTCAAGTTTTTATTTCAAAAAAGATTTATTTATAAATTTCACAACCAATCATTTGGTAACAAATTAAGGATTTATCAGAAGAAAAAACAAAGGATTTATTTTAAACAAAGTTTTGCTCTCAACATATACTGTATGATAGCTATAATTCATTTTATTAAATGCACATCAAGTTTATCATGATTTTCAAAACTAATTGAATAATACTTTAATCACAAGTAAAGACAAGATTTAAATACAAATAAAATTCTTGTTGAAGTTGAGAGAAGAAGTGAAATGAAAGTTTTTCATAGTATGAAATAGAGTTAAATGGAAACAGCACTGGTTTCTCCTGTCAGTTGAAAAGTAAACTTTGCTTTAAGAAAGTATCAAAACTCATTAGTACTCAATTTGTATTTCGGTTCTGATTATCGCTAAAAATACTGAATTCTATGAATAAATTAGAAAATATTCTCTAAAGGGATAAGGATTGAAATATTTGTGTAATTCTGAAAATTGATATGTAATAGGATTGAGTTCGTAATTAACTTTTTGATGCAGCTCTGGTCAAGTGAACTCAATCTTTTTCAAATGTTTTTGAGCTCTACTTAAAAAAAAGTTAACAAAACAGAAAATACAAGAGTAAAACATGAAGTTTTAAAATATTTATATTGAAACGTTTGAAACACTCACTAAATTTGAATTGTAAATTCTGTGCAGAATCAGTATTCCTCTTATCAATTCTGGATATTTACAAGTTTTATATAAGAATCGGATGTATAGTGACATCTATTTAAAGAATATGTAATGAAACGGATTTTAATCGATTGATAATATGGCTGTTTATCAGCTGTTAGTTTAACAATAAATAATATTATCATTTGATGTCAACGAACGATATAAACAATGAATGGTTTTTCAATTAATAATTACTATTAATAACACTTATTATGTTTTATCGCTTTTAAATTGCGTCGAATTTTGATCTAAAATTTAAATCAATTTAAAAATATCGTTAGTATTCAAACATATCATAAATAGAAAACCAGATAATAATTAGAAATTTAGAAAATAAACACATATTTTTTAGTAAATATAAAATTAATTGAATTTTAAATTTGAAAACAATTCAATATTGAAATTAAAAATCATATGTTTTTTGAAATGATTTTAATAATTGACGAATTATTTTGAAAAATGAGATTTTTTAAAATATCAATATTGTATTGAATTAATTGAAAATAAGAATTATCTAAAAAATATAATTATAATTAATTAATTGTATTAATAATTAGTCTTTTAGAATGTGTGACAATGAGATTATAGAGACGTTTACGCCTCACATTTGCGACGATTCTTCTCAACAATGGCTTAAACGACACGAGAGTCGAGTTTTGGACATTAAAGACTTTCGGAATGAGTGGTCACGAAATGTGCCCAAATTCTATTCGCCATCAATTGGTTGCGATTGTCTCAATATAAGTTATAATGAAAATGAGGCCAAAAGTCAATTGATTCAGCCGTTGGAGCGCTTCATGACAGGTGTTCGCAGTCCTGACACTATATTCTCTAAACTCAAGCAAACCGATGACCCGCCAACTCTTTGCGGACGAGTCTTCAAATCTGGAGAACCCACTTATTCATGTCGTGATTGTGGTTTAGATCCCACATGTGTTCTATGCGTGGAATGCTTTAGAAATAGGTATTGATTAAGTTTGTTGTCTTAAATGAAACTGATTCTCAATAAATAAAACTAATGAATTGATATTTGCAGCACACATAAGAACCATCGCTACAAAATGAGTACATCTAGTGGTGGATCAGGTTTTTGTGACTGTGGAGATAAAGGTATGACTTAATTAAAGATTTAGTTTTGTTAATAATTGAAATGTTTGTTCAGAGGCCTGGAGAGTACACCCCTTCTGTGATATTCATGTTCAAGGAGTTAATATTGGGGTAATTTTTCAACTTTTCTCTTTCATATTTTTATATATTAATCGTTTTAATTGTCTTAATTAATTGTTTTAATTTAATTGTCTGACTCAATCCAAGGAATCTGATAATAACGACCCGTTAAAGAAAGTTCCTCCAGAATTTGCGGCTGTAATCGACAGAACGAGACTTGTTTTCAAAGCAGTTCTCAGTTATTGTTTTGAAATATTGACGTGGGATCAGAACACACAACTCCCAGAAGACTTGCAAAACACTACTGAAGGCGAACCGGAAGACACTTTCGTGACTATGCTCTTCAATGATGAGATACATACTTATGAACAAGTGATCAGTACTTTGAATCGTGCGATTGATAGCAATCAAAAGGAGGCCATCGAATACGCAACAACTATTGATAGAGAGGGCAGAAGTATTGTCAAGTGTTCGCAGTTTAGTTCATGCAATTCTGTCA
The DNA here is from genome assembly GCA_034696325.1 of Camisiidae sp. Lineage (NCBI taxonomy): Eukaryota > Metazoa > Arthropoda > Arachnida > Sarcoptiformes > Camisiidae > Camisiidae sp. The sequence continues at coordinate 20,523 of JAQFZT010000308.1, read as the reverse complement.
AAGTTTCAATCGAAAGAATAACTTCAAGACACGGAAGTAAACCATTAAGAGTTGATGTCATGCATACCAGTGTTGTCGCACATCAAACATTTGCCACAAGACTATTAAATTGGTTGCAAGAAATTCTTGGCAATTGTGAAGCCTTCAGATATATTCTCGCAGAAGTTCTAATGACCAAAGATTCGAATGAAGACGAAGGGAGTGCTAATTCTGATTCACCTCTTTTGGAACGTATTATGAAAGCAGACACACAAATGTGGAAATCAATGAGAAATCAATGGCATCAGATTTTCATTAGTGGACTCTTAATGGAAGCTAAAAGTAAAAAAGAGTTCGCAAAACTGTTTACTCGTAATTACGGGCTATTAATGAAAGATTTCATTGTTGACGATCACGAACACTCTGTTTCGATCACATCGTTATCGGTTCAGTTGTTTACAGTTCCATCACTGGCACAGGTTTTGATCGCTGAAGAAAATGCAATCGTTGTTCTGTTACAAACTTTTCTAACCGAATGCGGTCGACATCGCAATCATGACGGAAAGCTTGCATTCGAACGAAATCATTCTGCAGTTGTGGCCTTTCGAAGAGCACAATATATTTTATATGATTTGAGATACATATTAGCCGTCACTCCAAATGAATGGTCTGACAGTTTGAGAAAAAATTTTCGTTTGGGTATTACAACACTCGTAGATATGTTAAAATGGATGCAAGGAATGGATGCAGTCGTTCGTCAAGTCGGACAACACGTTGAATTTGAAGCCGAGTGGGAAACAGGCATTAATTTGCAGTTAAAATTGGCGCCAATCTTGGGATTAGTGATCGATTGGTGTGCTTCGGATCGGGTGACACTTATTAAAACTTTAAGTTTTACTCTGAAAGAATTGGTTGATTTTATGCGTAAATGTCCAACTACTGAATGGGAATTATGTGGATATCGCGCTAATTGTATTGATTATGACGTCTCTTCAATGCCAGTAACTATTCATTTGCCATTTTCACGTCTTGTGGCCGGACTTTTGTTGCAATTGGGAAAATATGACTTGAATTATAACGAACCAAACTTTATAGTCGGCAATAAACCATCACCTGTTGATTTGATTGAACTCTCGTTAAGAACTCAAGTAATGATCGCACAGTTTAGAGCCGGAATGTGGAGAAGAAATGGTTATTCACTTGTAAATCAAGTTTATTTCTATCATAACGTTAGGCTAAGAGATGAAATGTACGATCGGGACATTTTAATGTTACAAATCGGTGCCGCCCGCTGTCAACCAAATGAATATCTCATTCATATTCTCAATAAATTTAGTCTTTTATTTTGGGCTCAAGACCACTACGAAGGAGTCAATCGAAAGCCTGAAGAAGATTATGTCCGACAAACTATATCTCTTGTCGAAGAATTTTTAGGTCTCATTCTTACTATTATTTCAGAAAGATTTGTTCCCGGAGTCGGAAAAATAACTCACGAACAAAGGCTTAAGAAAGAAATAATTCAATGGCTTTCAATGGAACCGATGACACACTCAGAACTTGTTAAATATTTGCCAAAAGAAACGATGTCTTATGATTTCAGTGTTGAGAACATAATAAAAAAAGTGGCGAACTTTAAACGACTCAATTCTTCTTCAACTTCAGGAAAATATGAGTTGAAACCCGAGTATTTCAAAGACTTTAATCCATTCTTCTATCACTACACACGTCAAGACCAGTCGTGTGCAGAAGAAATGCAAATCAAAAGAAAGAAACAAAATGATGAAGAATTGATTTGTTGTCCGCCACCCGTTCCGCCGGACTTTGCGCCACAATTTGCTGCCATTACATCATTAATTGAATGTGATGTTATGCTTCATGTCGTACATATGGTGCTGAAGAGGACATGTAATCTTCATGCGGTTTCATTCTCTGAAACCCAATTTGAAAAAGTTTTACATATAATTGGTGTCGGTTTACATGAAGAACTCAAAGCAACTATTCCTGACTTCTCTTTTGCTAAAAAATGTGTTGAAAAAGGTATCGTTAAATTACTCGAAGAATGTTCTAATCGTCCGATTATTTCAAGAATTGATATTCACAAAGACTTATTGAAATGGGTTTTAAGAAAATTTAATGAAGTTTTGCACTTAAACAAAAGTGATTGCGTTGTGACGGACGACAAAATGGATGAAACTTTAAGTAAAAGTGAAAGTAATTCCTCAAAACCAAAACATGACAGGAAGAGAAACGCAGAAATAGCGGCCGCGAGAAGAGAACGAATTATGGCACAAATGTCTGCAATGCAGAAGAGTTTCATTAAAGAACACGCAGACTTTTTCAAAGAAGTAGATCCCAGTGTTTCAGGTTCTGATTCATTGATGGACTTGAGTAGTGTTCCCTCAACTCCTGTCGAACCGATAGCTGTAGGAGAGAATCAAAGAGGAAAAGTTATTCTTAATGAAGTTCATACGTGTATACTTTGTAGAGAAGAACAAGAAGTGACTATCACTGGTCGCTGTTTAGTTTTGTCAGCATTTATCCAAAGATCTACCGTTTTGTCTAAAAACAGAGAACGACAATATAATGAGAGGACTGACAGCGAAAATGTTGATCCCATTTTCATTACTTCTGATCTATATTTTGGTCCTCATATAAGCACTTGCGGTCATGTAATGCATAGCGACTGTTGGCAAAAGTTTTTCGATTCTGTGCTCGCAAAAGAAAGACGGCGTCCCATAAGATATGGCCGACATGTCAGCTTTGATGTCGATAAACATGAGTTTCTTTGTCCGCTTTGTGAATGTCTGAGTAATTCTGTTATACCAATAATACCTGCCATTAATTCTGAAAATAAAAGTCCAGAGGAGAAGTCCAACATATCAATGTCTCATTGGTTGATAGGATTGCATGCAATCGTTCATAATTCCAATCCCGTTTGGATTAAAGATACCACCGGTTAGTTCAATCTTTATATTCTTTTTTATTTTCTTTTTCATTACTTTAAATATTTTTTCAATATTTCGTTTTCAGCAGAAAATGGCGAAAAGTTTGTCTGTCGTTTCATGCCTTCATTGAAAGATACTTTGGATAGAGTTCCTCAAGAGGCCAAAGAGACTCTTTTAAAACTTTATGAAGAATATCAAGAAGATATAGTTCTTAATGAAGAGCTTTCGCCATCACTTGTAGATGTTATGCGAAACTTTTCTCAGGCTGTCTATACTGTAAGCTTTTGATTGGATGATAGAGTGTGGGCACAGACTCTTTTAATTGTTATCCTTTTCTATATGAATTTAATTTTCTTAAAAACAATGAAATAGAAGTGCACGCGAATACTGTATTGTCATTTTAGTAGCTGTAAGCGCGTTAACTTCTATTTCATTGTTTTTAAGAAAATTAAATTCATATAGAAAAGGACAACAATTAAAAAGAGTTTGTGGTCGCACTTCATCCGATCCTTCAATTGATTTTGAATTCAATTATTAATCATAATTTTATTTAGACATCTCTTGGAGTGAATACTAATACAGATGACGAACGCGTATATCTATTGTCGAACTGGTCGTGTGCTTTTACTCTTCATTCAATTGAGAGAATGCTAAGAATAGGAGATAAACCTATTTTCGGAGATTTGTCTTCACGAAAATACAATTGTTTGCAGGCAATGGTTCGCTATATCGGCTCAAGTATTGCTTTTTCAGCTATTGTCAAAAGTCATTGCATTCGAATCTTACGCTATCTTCTGGTCAATGATTATCATATCGCGAGTTCTAATTGTTGTCTTGATTTGGATCCATTGTCTCTTCTAATAAATCTTATAATAACGACACCATCTCTTTATCTGTTTGATTATAACTCTGATTCAAACAGCAAATTATATTCTATTCCATTCGGAAACGTCTCAGATAAACATTTTATCAATTTGTTATTAGTCTTTCATATCGTTCAGGTATTTATATTCTATTAACACTACACATAAATCATATTTTATTCATTTCAATCTCTATTTTAGATTATTTTGACTCAAAAGCCCTCTAATTATAGCGAAGAGCCGATGGAAACGGACGAGTCTAACAGTCAAAATAGTGAGAAAAATTTAATATTACACTCGTTTTATTCAGATGTGATCATAGCTTCGGGAATAAGCAATCATACGATACCCAATGCATCACAAATCGATTTATTAATTAAGTCAAATTTGTTGCCTTTTCTCCGCTCGAGTGCACTATTTTTCCACTTTTTGACAAATGTTTCGCCTCCACAGAAATTGAAAGACAATTTCACACATTTATTGAGTCCAATAGAGGAATACGACATTCTTTGCCAATATTTAGGATTGAGTCCAAACTTTTCACAATTACTCGAATGTCCATCACTTCGACAGTTGGCACTGAGTTGGTCAAGACATCCAAGAGTTAATTTGATTTGTAGTCAAAAAGCAGAACAATTGTCTCCGATTGAATTTGCGCCCAAACTCATAGTTGAACCGCATTCTCTCAACAGTCTCATTGAATTGCCCTTAGATTACAGCGATCTAATCAACAGTGTTTCGCAATTCACATGTCCCAACTCTGATGGAGACGATTCTCGATCTCCCACTATGTGTTTGGTATTTATTAAATGTTTTATTTATTTGAAAAAGTCTTTAAAATTGAATTTAATTTGAACGTTAAGGTTTGCGGCACAATATTATGTTCTCAAAGCTATTGTTGCCAAAAAGATTTGGAGGGCTCAATGGTTGGGTCGTGTACTTTTCACGCACACTCTTGTGGTGCAGGCATTGGAATATTTCTCAGAATAAGAGACTGCAAGATATTACTTCTCGCCGGAAAAACTAAAGGTTTTATTTTACTTGACTATAGTCTGACTTGAAATATATTAATCATATATTTTCTGAATCAAATAATGAAATAATAGGCAGTTATTTAGCGCCGCCTTATATTGACGAATACGGAGAAACAGATCAGGGATTACTTCGCGGCAATCCTTTACATCTGTGTCAGTCATCTTATACTGAATTACAGAGACTTTGGTTAAGACATGGGATTCCCGAGCAAATTGCTCACGCGTTAGAAATATCAAGCAATTTGGCAGCAACTAATTGGCAATTATTATAGTTTTTCATTTAACATATGATTTATAATAAAAATAAGAGCGAGAAAATTGATTATTCATCTGTTCATTATGAAAATCTACTCAAATAACAGATGATTTCATTTAAAAACATAGCATTATATCGATTGTTGATAACGAACTCTTTGCTCACAAATTTCTACTATTAATATATGATATGTTATTTAAATGAGTGTATTATATCATAATTTCTTAAATTATAAGTTAGTTGAATAACTTTTAGATAAATTACTCTTAATATAATATAATTATTAGTTATTATACAGATATTTTTAGTTAATTGTCTCCAAACAAATAACTATACAATCATTTATTTAATTGATATGTTTTGTCGAAAAGATTTTTTTAAAATTGTGAGTTTTGGCAGTTTTCATATGTAATGATAGATAAGTTTAAAACTAAATAATAGATAATTTAAATGATTTTTTATTATTAGTATTAATATCCATAAAAAAGCCTTCAATTACGTTCTTTGATTAATTGATTCGGTAACTTATGAATTGTAACTGAATTAGAATTTTTTAAACACTGCAAAGTTTGTCAATCAAACGAAGTTCACAACTATTGCTATTTTATCCGATTTGAAAACGATCTCATCGAATAATTACGAATCAACATTTCATAGGTTTTCAAATTCTTAGTTTATTTTAAATATTCAAAACTGTATCGATTGAGCAGAAAATTAAGAAATTTATTGAATGAAAACTACTTTGAAAAGTAGAAAATTAAGTTTGACTACAACAATGTTTTTGATGACGTAATTGATGACGTTTTTGATGTCAGATCTATTATTGCAATGAAAACATGAATATCTATATGAATAGTAAATGAAAAGTTGTTTAAAAAATAAGTAATCAAATTGAAAATCAATTTAATGGAATCGATGCCAATGCGAAGAAGTGGAGGAATAGTTCCACAACAAGAGTATTTACTTCAGGGAACGATTTTAGACAATTCATGCGAAGCATTACTTCACAAGTTGAGAGGTTTTTGTGATAACTCTGATTCTCCTCCGGAGACATTTCATGACCACGAAATGGTGTTCACTATAAGATCAACGACTGGTGTGAACACTTCCCTAAGAGTTCGAAAATCATTGGATCAAAACAACAATCCTTACCATTTGAGATATTTAGGTCAACAAGAGTTGGGAGACAAGAGTAGGGCAACAATTGTGAGGAATTGCATCGATTGCAGCACTTCTAACAATTGCGTCCAATTCCTCACTGATATGGGATTCAGACTTGACTTTGAGTTTGTCTTAAAGGGATATATGTTTAGAAAGGGAAGAATGAAAGTTATTGTCGCCAAACTATTTAGAGTTCAGGCAAACACTGGAACCGATAGTTTGGAACCCATCTCTCAGTCATATTTGGTTGAACTCAGTGTTAACGCGCCCTCAGGTCAGGACTCCATCGCTGATGAGATGAAACAATTCGCTGATTCTCTTAAACCACTTGTTGTTCTCGATAAAGTGGATCTCAGAAGAATACAAGTCTAACAATCAACAGATAATACATTTTCACATCTCATAAATCACTCAAAATTTGTCATTCAATTCTCATTTCATTAATTTTACTCTTTCTCTAAATATTTAAAAACTTAAACAACTGTTAAATTTTGTGATAATTTCTTTAATTAATTAAATTTTCGTATTTATTTGAAAGAATTTTTGATCTTTTAATTATTTAAATGACAATCAAATTGTAATCTATTTTTTCTAAAATTAATTTATAAAATAAGAGTTAACTCTAAGTATAATAAATCACTTGACGGCATAGTCTTCGGGATAATCAAAAATTTTAGGAAATTTGTTTAACTCTTGTTGAGAAAATTGATTTAGTTTTTTAGGTTGAGGTCTTAATTGCCTGATTTGATCACTTATATTACGCATAATGTGATCGTGAACTTTGTCGTCAGGAAAGAGATGTAATCTCGCGATCATTTCTTGCCTCTTGAGCCCAATATTTCCAACAGATTTATAGATAGCTTTATATAAGACAAGAGTTGGATCTTTTAGGTGTAACTCATGCGCTGCCGCCCAATGTTTGCCACCGGCATAGTGTGTGTGGTGGTAATAATGACGATAACGCCACTCATCGCCAGGCATCGCGACCTCGCGAGCATTGATGACCACCACATGGTCTCCACAGTCCTGTTCCGTGTCATAAATGGGTTTATGTCTTCCATGAAGGTATCGTGCGATTAGTTCTGATGAGTCAAAGACGTCCTGCCATTTGGCGTCGTATAGGAACCACTGACGACTAAATACTAACCATTGATTTACCCGACGATAACTTGATAAATTACTCATCACTTCTTTTACGAATGCAAATTTCAAATCTTACAAAACTTTTATTTTGTTTACAAAATTAAATGCTTTTTAAAAATTTCTTTCTCCAATAAATTACGTCACGTTTGGGACCACTTTTCTTATTGAATTTGTTTCAAATTCTTTTAAATATATTGTACTCTATAATCAATTAAATTATTTAATGATTAGATGAGAAAATTATAATTTGTCTGAGTGTCAGAGACAGAGCCATAACAATGAATTGATGTCTAGGGCAGTGCCGTAACCAGCAATCTAGGCGAGGGTTAAACGTTGTTTTGAAAATGAATATTTGTGGGCTATAATTGATTTTACACTTGAAAACTGTTATTTTTGAGATTTTGATGAAAACTTGTAAATAGGAAAGGGGACCTTATACTAAAAGTGGACATGATAGCTCAAATCTGGGCAGTCCAGGCGAAATCTGGACGGGTGGCAGCCCTAAACTCCACCACATTTTCTCAAATAGTTTTATTTTGACCATCCAAATTGAGCTCCACTACACATAAATTGCAGACTACGGCCACCCACTCAAACACATTATATTATATAATATTATATAATGTGTATATCTTATGTACTTATGAGGAAAATGGACAAAACAAAGCTAAATATTCATATTTAAACTTGTAATGACTATTAATGACTTATTAAAAAATAATTCACTAAAAAAAGTTGATAAACAATTATATCTCGGATTACTCTTTACTCCCTTATAAAGTGATAAATAAACGACAAAATTTTGTCGCTTTATTTAACTTTATTATTAATAATAATATCGATTAAGAATGAAAGCCATACAAGTAAACAAAAAAGAAAGAAAGAGTGCTTCAGTTCCTCATTTAATCTCATTTTATGGGAAAAGCTATGAAACTGTTGTTGTGTTACTAAATATTTTAGTAGTTTAGTAACGAAGCATTCATTTAGTTGTGCTCTCTATTAGTTTCTATAAAACTGTTAACTCAAACCTCAAACTAAAATCAAACTTAAGTTCTGACGAAAATAAGTTTTGAAGAGAAGTCAACTTTGAGTTTAAAGCTATTGAAACTAAATATGGAGTTCATTATAAACAGTTTGTAATATAGATAAGAGTCTCCTATAATTGCATGAATGACTCTAAAAGTAATGCTTGTTTTGACTACAGACTGGGCTTCGATATCGATATTGAATGTTTCGATATAAAAAAAGATGACTCCGTTTTTATTTGCCTAAAATCTCTTGAAAACTATTGGTAGAAAGCAAGTGAACGTCACTCATAACTCTATTGCATGAGGTTTTAATGTTCCCTCTTTTATATTGTTAACTGTATTGAATAGTCAACTCAAAAGCATTCAACAATATGAGCGCTTTAATAAATTGGTCAAACTTTGAATCCCAATTTCATTTAAAGTCTCTTTATATTCATATTAAAGTCAAAGTAAGTCACAACATATCTTTCACATCGTTTTATAGTTTTATCAACTTTTTAATTAGTATTTTTGCATTTCTACTCAAATAATTTATATTTCAAATCATTTAATCGCAATTTTCGTAAAGTTTGATTCAACTTTACATCAATTTTCATTACGAAAAACTATTTTTTCAACATTTTAAACATTTTAATTAGACTTAAATTCAAGTTAAAGACAGCTTCCAATTAATGATAATAATTTGAATAATTTTAAAATAAAGTTTAATCATTTGTTTTATATTATGTAAAACTACTAAAGTTAGGATTGGGTCAAGTGATTAAAAGTGAATGCATTTAAATAACAGATAATTTGATTGAATGAATGATATATTCTGGTAATGAATTTGTTGAAAGATTGATGTATAAATTGATGTTAAATACTGTTTAAAGTTAGACTCCTGTAAAACTTGGCCAAAAAGTTGAGTATAAACTTGTGATTGTACTTGAAGTCTGACTGTATTTGTTATGCCAATTACTGTATATACTATTGAAGTTTATAAGAAAGTGTACAACAATTTATAATAAATATTGAAATGATAGCGTAGAAATAGTTAATGTAATCAATAGATAAGTCCTGTATATTTAGGATTCAAATCATAAGATCTCATCAAATAAAAGGAGGCGTCAAATAAAAAGTTTCCCAATTTTGAAAATTGCAAATTAAACTTACAGTTTATTACATCTTAAGTTTATATTAATTAATTTATTATTAGATTTATTGTTTTACAACAGAAAATAATCATAACTCATATTATCTGTAATTTAGTAATAATAACAACAAATTAAAGCTTAATTGAATGATTGGCTATAATTGAAAAACGAATAAAAATGGATTCAATGAGAAAAGTGATAAAAATAATTGTACGAGACTTGAGAACCAATAGAGGCAATGATTGCCCGAAAGAATATAACTTTGACATAACAGATGTCAAATTTGTGAACGACATTAAGAAAGCGGTGGCGTTAAAAATTGGAAACAAAAATTTCATACTTTGTATGCCTAATAGAACTCCAATAACTGATGGCAATCTTCAAGAGATCCGTTCAGGAGATTCGGTTCTAATTCTGGAGAGTTTAGACCAGCCGTTCCGAGAAGAGGTGAAGTTTACTGTAAACATAGCTCCACATCCGGACACTATCACGAAATCGGGAATGTATGAGTACTACAGTTCTCGTGGTATTGATTCAATTGTGATATCTATCGCTGAATTAATTGACAATTCATTGGCTGCCACTAAACATAACTTAGACTTGCGTTTAATTGAGATTAGATTTTACGAAATCAATAACGACTCAATGATGTGTATTATAGATAACGGATGCGGAATGAATAACTATGAGTTAAGAAATTGGGCCAAATTCAAATATTCAAAGTTTGTCAGAGATCACAGATTTGATGACAATCACATCCCGTCTGTAAGTCAGTCATCGACACAATCAGATTCTGGTTTTTCCAGTTCATTCAGCTCTTCTGATTTGCCGCTCAGACCGAACCGTTGTTCAACTCCACTCCCGAATAGTCCAAGTGATGACTATAAACCGCGATATTTAGACAGTGAAATCAATTATTTCGGTGCGGGTGGAAAACAGGCCATTTTTAATATCGGAGAAAAAACTACTATGACTTCTAAAAAGAGCGTCAATAATGATATTCACGTTTTGACTCTTTCTAAAAATGAATTCGACGAAAAGTCCAAATCCAATCCGGACGATGTCTATAAAGTTGATCTCATTTCACGCACTAAAGGAGTTGAAAGACAATTACCTAATGATATGACAACTTCTGCTCATATTGAGTATGAAATCATAAAAGAGATGGAAGACAATTATGAGAGTTTCACTGTTTGCTGTATCAAAAACGTAATCACTAAACATTTAAATCATCTGAGAAAAGGAGCCGATTCTTCATCCAATTGGATAAAAAGTTTAGCGCGTATTTATCACTATTACTTACACGGACCCGAAGGAAATACATTAACCATTAATAAATTGCCGCCAGAATTGCAAAATTTAAGAATTAAAATAAATATATTCAGCGTTTCCAAAGTTGTCGGAATTATTACAAAACAACTAAGACATGACACTAATTTAAGAGATATCGATGACGACTTTGAGACACAATTAGTTCGGACCGCAGCCGATACTTTCGATTTCGATGTGGTTTGCGAGGGAAAGGCTAATATTGAAGGAGTGATTAGATATCATCCATATTCACACGATCACGAGACTCTTCCAAAACTTGATTCAAACGACGAGTTGGGAGAAACTGGTTCTCTTTTTTCTCATAGAACAGATGTCAGTGAATTTAACGCAGAAGACAATGAAGACTTTCGTCGAAGTGAGTCAATGAAGCACAGGGAAAGAGAGGTATTCGAGTGTTTCTGGCACGGGAGACTCATTCCTCAGGATGTCATTGATTTTGATTGGAATAAATACAATACGAAGTGGAATAAGAAGAACATTGAAGAGTGTTTTAATCGACTTTCTGGAGCACTATTTACTAACTATACTTATGAAGTTTCGCAAAATAAACAGAGTTTTATAGATTTGAGTAAAACAATGGCACAGAAAAATGTGATATCTTTTTTCAAAGTTATCATTGCCAATGGTGAACGCCGTCATTTTCGTGGCAATTTTGAAACCGAATTCGTCAAATGGATCGAAACGTGTCATACAAAATATGATAAACAAGTTAAATATTCTAATTTTCAAGGTTTCATATATTTTTCATTCAAAAGTTTTCTCTTCATTTCATACGAAGCTATAATTGATTGAATTTGTTTCTCATTTAAAGGATATGTTTCTCGAACTGATCAAACATTCCCTTCAGGTGTGAAGAGGTTTACGCGAACTGATACTTTGACTGTGTTTAACGAAATTCGGTGGAGAAATAAAAAGTGGAAAAAAGGCGACAAAATCAAAACCACAGGGACTAAGCCTTCAAATCTATTGGGAGCTATCGAACGATTTTTTGTTCCTATAAAACTGGATGAAGGGATTGCGAGCTATGACGGATCGCCCGGTTTTGTGGAGATTTCTCAATTGCCGGCAGAAATATTTGGCAATGATTCTGACGCTCAAAAGATTATTTTATTCACTCAAATAAATTTCGAAGCTTCAAAACAAGAAATAGAGAATGAATTACTAAAGTCTTTGGACAAATTTCCGGATAAAATAGTGATTACTTTCCCCCGAAGATATCCTATTCATGAAGGAGACAAAATAGTGGCCGGACAACCCATTGGGGACATCAAGGCTTTCATTCAAAATCGTGTTGGAACTGTTCTCAAAGATAGAATTCCATATAAAGCTTTGACTGGATTTAGAGTTTTAACACTTCAATTGGAAATTTTAGAAATCCATTGTGAGTGCATTTATTTGACTTATTCATTCATATTTATAAAGTGAGCAATAATTTGATTTTAAACTTTTAATTAATAGCTGAGGGCCAGACAAGTACTGCAGTTGCATATGATTTGTGCAAATGGAGCCGTCAGTGGGAGGGCTATTGGTTTACAGAGAAGGGTATTCATTAACTTCATATTAAATGTGAACTTTTGTTCAAAGTTTTGTTGTTTTCAGAGGAAGGTATTAAAAAGGTTGGAAATTACAGTTTGCAAGCGGTCGCTATCATATCAAGTGATGGCAAAAAAGAAGCAGTGGGTGAACTTCCTAACAAAAAACCCTTACCGTCTGCCAAACCGATTAATTTCGAAATAATTGCCGGACCGGCAAAACGCTTTATGATATGTGGAGATAAAATTCAAATTTTAATTGGAGAGCCTTTTGGTTTGAAAATGAAGTTTTACGATGAATTCGATAATGAATCGAAACCTATCTTACTTACGAATAAATCACCGATTCTTACGATAAGGTAATCATTTAATCTTTTAAATAAAGAGCTTTAGGCTTGAGTTTTGAAATTTTTCAAATTTTAGCGGATATATTGTTAATTACGAGAGTGCAGAAGCAGTTGGAAATGATTGTATCATTAAAAACATTCATGTTTTGGGAAAAATTGATTTCGTAGGAAAGGTATGTATGCCTCCAATTTCAAAATTTTTCAAATTCTAAATAATAATCATTTAGGAAGTAATAATGGAAGTGGAAATACCAGCTCTTCCAAAGAAACAAGAAGTGCGTCTGGTTTTGGCTTATGGACTCCCAAATAATATTAAAGTTGATCCCGAAGAACAGTTGGAGTTTGTCAACGGAACTGTTCCTGAATTGAGAGCATTAGTTTACGACAGAGGAGGAAATGATTTGACATTTTTAAGTCGTTTGAATGTGTTCTGCAAATTTCAACAAATTAATGCAAACGGACAGAAATCTATTGTTTCACAATCTCTTGAATATCCTATGATTGAAGGGTTGCGTAATGAAAAGAGATGTCTTGTTTTGCGAAAAGAAGTAATAATTAAAGGTAAAAATTTTCAATTTGAAAAAATTGAGTCTTAAAAAATAGTATTTTTTGCAGCTTCTGGTGAAAGATCGCTTGACTCGAGAAATATTATGGCAAGATTTTACCTCAGAAGTGATCCAAGAGTTTCGTTAGAGCGACAAATCATTGTGAAGAGAAGTTGTAAACCAACAGCTATTAAACTGTTTTTCACCAATAATGCAAACGTAGAACCAGAATATATTGAAATACCTAATGAAAAAACACTTGAATTTCCGGCGGGAAGTGCTTTGCCTGGAGTTTTCTTCAAAGCATATGATTGTGACGGATCTGAAATAACTTTACCTGAATTTGATGTCTCGACTCTAGCATTTTCATGGGCAACAAATACCAGCCAAACCATTAAAAATGGAGAACTGCCTAATCTAGTGATGCCTACTTCTACTCAAGAACTGAGAACTCATTTCATAGAATGGAAACAAATTGACAAAAATATCAATTTAAGACATTCATTCGTCTTACAATCATATTCCTATTCACCCGAACGAATATCAGTCGAATGCTCTGAAACCCCACTTGTTTTGCCGCTCGGAGTAGTTGTTGGCCATAATATTTACGTAAAAGTTGTCGACATCTATAATAATTTAAATCGTTCGAACGATATTCTTAGTCGACTCGTCGTTCGGCCCGTTTCACAGTTTTTAAGGATAGACGAAACTTCACTCAAAAAAGTTATCTCTAGAAAACCGACCGAAGGATCATTTATCATATCCGGTATAAGACTATTGCCCACCGAAGACATCAATACCGACGATCGAGTTCTGGGGAAAACTGAACTTTCTTTTAAAATCAATGGAAGTGAAAGACTAATTGATTATTTAAATATATCTGTAGTGAACGGGATTCCAAACTCTCTCATTTGGTATCACATGAAATATAATGGTGTTATTCTTATCACTAATAATCAACGCTTACAATTACAAACCAGACTCTTAGATGAGTTTAAAAATGGAATCATTGACAGCCAATTAAGTGCCAAATTAATACTTAACGAAGATTTTCTAACACCTGAATTGACTGCAGATTTGGACTCTGAAGGAGTGGCTGTATTTTCTGAAATGATTAGAATTAAATCTAAGGGAAAATTTCCCGCAAAGTGTTCAATACCCAAAGAAATACAAATGGATTTGCATTCATGTCAAAGGCCTTGCTATGGATTCACCAAAATTTTAGCAGAAGTTCGTTATTATAAAAAAGTAATTCAAACGAGTCCTTATTGGCTGCACGTTCTCTGCGATAGTAAAACTCCTGCAAAGTTCGAAATAGAACATATCGGAAGTCTAAATGTTATCACAAATACTTCAACAATGCCTACAATTATGGTAAAAGTTATGGCTGAAGATAAGACTGTTATTCGTGATGTCGATGAAGAGAAATTACAAATGCATTTGATAGACATCGAGGGAAACTGTTGTGAATTTTCTCCAAAAAAGGTGACGAATGGTATCTTCAATTTCAAGCCTGATATGTCTCCGACTCCTAATAAATATAAAGTGAAGATAGTTTACAATGGATTACAAACATTCGAAAAGTTCTACAAAGAAGTAATAAATGTAATCCCCGGCTTGCCTTTCAAAATGCGACTCAAGTCTCAACCTCTCAATGACCCCATTATAGTATCAAATACTGAAAATAATAGAACTATTATTACTAGAAGTTCTCCACTTGAACTCGAATTGGTTGACTCCAGTGATGTTCCCATTCATCAGAATATTTGCGATCAAGAGTTGGAGACAAATCCTATCTATTTCGGGATCTTAAGAGCACGTATTTTTCAGTAAGTACTGTATAGGAGTTTTCTTTTATTATTTATGAATAATTAATTATTGATTTTTTTATTTTAGTTCAAACGGGAATAAGGATGAAGTGCCAGAACTTGAAGGATGCGATTCAGACAAATTCTTAAATTTTGAAATCAAAGGCGGAGCAGTTGTTATACAGGAATTGAAACTCAAAACTAATACACGAGGAATCAATTCTGAGCATTATTTCATTGATTTGGACGCTAAGCTTTCCAAGAGTTCTATTAAGTTGGAACCGTTTCAGTTGAGAATCTTGTTTTGTGACGACTCTAACAAACAAACACAACTCGAAGAAATACAAATGTGTATTAATAACGATTCGCAGAGAAAAAATGAGATCAGCAAAGAATTGTCTGATATTGAGAAGGATGAAGAGAGTCAAAAGAATAGTTATAATGCATGTCTGCGTAAAGAAACTCTATTGAGAGCACAATTGGAAGAACTATCAGAAGAAGACGGGTTAAGGACAGAACAGAGTATAAAATCAAAAATAGAAGAATACATTATTCTTAAAGCTGACCTCGAATTGAAGGAATGTAATCGTACTTCTCGTGGCATTAATCTGTCGGTTGCGCCACAAAAAGATGCCATTATTGGAAGAATAGCTCATTTGGCGTTCGTTGAAGACAATGAGACGGCTCTAATCATATCTTGGTTTCTAAGAAATTACATGAAATGTATTGTAACGAAAACTTCAGAAGAAGCGGAAAAGATAATGGAAGAGAACACTGAAGATATAGATCAGACGTTTCCTTTGGATCAAATTCATGACAAAGATGTTCCAAAAGAATGGAATGATAGACTACCGCACGATAATAAATTCGACGTCAGTTATAATGTTGGTTATGCTCGAAATAGACTGGAATTCAATGATCACTTACTAGAATCACGTAAAGTGTTTGGCGCTCTTCTTAACAATACTTTAATTATGGATACAATCAGAGACGCGAAGGCATATCGAAAGAGATTTGAAAAGTACGAAAAGCTTGGTAAATGTCCGACTATTCTGACCAGAAAAGGGTTTATATTATATGAAAATGGTATTATTGATAAAAGCGCTCCTTTAGAAAACTTCACTTCAGCCGCATTTCAAACGCCGCCAAATAAAGAGCTCAAAAAGGTCATCAAAACAATTGATTTATTGGAACATTTATCAAAAGCTGTCAAACGCACTACAGAAGAATTGAAATCATTTATAAGTGTCAACAAAACTTATGAAACTATAAAGAAAAGAAAGCGGGAAGACTTGGAAAAAGTCAAACAAAGTTTAGATTTTAGTCAGACTGAGTTCAAAAGATTATCACTTTCGGGACTATCAGACAGACGAAAGACCAATAATAACATGAGAAGTGGTTCTGACTCAAGATCTTCACTGGATTCCGAACCTGTTTCTAAAAGATCAAGAAATGCACGTTAATTCTTAATATCATTGCTTTATTGAATAATTCATTATTAAAATCATTAAACAATTCGATTATTTAAATTTTTTTTATACAAATATATACTTTGTTTGGTATAAATGTCTGTTATATTAACATTACTATTAAGTTAATCATTAACCTTAACTATTATATCAATTTTGTTTAGTTTTTTACAAAATACATTTCATTAATAAAATATTTCATTCATTTTAGTTCATTTCAGTCGTATTTTTTCTGTTTAGTTTAGAAGATATTGAATGAACGGAAAGTTTGGTAAACATTTTAAGACTACTGTAAAATTGAAGATTTTTTTATGAGGGATAATAAAAATAAATTATAATTTTGAAAATGAAATTCACAAAAGATTGAAGTAATTAATAATTTGAAATATTTAATTATACAGGTATAAAGTAATGTACACTCGATTGGAATGTATGAGAGTTGAGTCAATTACTTGTGTTTCAATCATTTTGAGGCATTTCTAAGCTTTCATTTGAGAGATAGTCATGAGATAGTCATTTACGATGAAATGAGAACTTCATTATTACATGAGATTTATAAATAATAACATAGAGTGAAAGTCTAACAAATGATGTCTAAACTCAACAATTTCAATACAATAGCATCAGAATTGGTTAAAATTTAAAGTCTTGAGACTTTCAAAATATTAATAACTATTAATAAAATGTAATAAATATAACTTCATATTAAAGTCTACGTCAAAAACATTGGTAAAAGACAACAAAATAGCTTTAAGTTTATAAAAAGGGAAAATATTTGTTCTTTTGTTAGGCTGAGAAAAGTTTTCATAAAAAGAGAGATTGAAAAATTTGAATCTTCAACACAACCACTCTATAAAAATTTGTAAATTCTATGCAAATGTTTCTTTAAGTTGTGATCACTGATGAATAGTTGCATCAAATTTAAGTACTTCAATAAAAAACATAAAATAAATAAACTTTTTGAATAAATTTACAATATTTGTGTGAATAGTTGTAAAATCAACTAAATTCCGGATTCAGCGATTCCCTCGTCATCTGTCAAAAAAGAATAAATGCATCAGAATTTTAACATGACTTTATTCAAGTGAACTCTACTTTCTATTAATGAATATCATAGAAACAATTGGGAGTCATTTGGGATCAAGTTTATCACCTCTGCCTTCAAGTCCAAACCCATTGTAATTACAATATTCATTCATTAAAACTATTTTCTAAAAGTTTAAACTAAATTTCAATTTACATTTGGAGTTCATATTTCGGGAAATTGCTGCAAACCTAACGGATATTTTCTTCCGATCTGTCAGTCGAGCCGTCCTTTTTGTGTCATATGTTTCATGATTTTGAGTTTATAACTCGGTTTAGTACATAAGTCAAAATTCATGAGTTAATAGTGATTGAGTGAAAGCACATACCACTCAATTTTAGTATATACTCAAAACGCATATTTTAGAAAATTATTCCAAACATGGGTTAAGTTTCTAAAACTATACATTAGTTAATGACACAAAAGTTTATGACTGAGTTTTTGTTATTTCAAAACAAAGTAAATCGCGTGCAAAACGAGCTTTGAGTAAATTTATTTAGTTAAATATTAGATAAAAACTTTCATTTTTTTGATGAAGTTTCTGAAAATCCGGGAAAATTTGATCAAAATAAGAGAAAATAATAGATTTGAATTCAAATTTTTACCTTCAAATCCTTGATTGTCATGCATTTCAAGTCTGGGCGAATCCATCAGATCTTCTTTACCTTCCAATACGCATAGAAGGCACTCATGTATACATATGTATTGTTGCTGTAAAAAAATATTCAATGAATCAGTTATTTGATTGAATTTTTTTCTTTTTTAAGAAGTTTTTTCTACAAAGAATTGTTGGAAATGCTGCTCACTTTCAAGTCACGTGAAAGAATTAAATCAAGTTCTTAAACCCTTATACTTTGCTTGAAAAATTGAATTTAGTTATAAGCTATTTAAGTGAATAAATGTCTAAAACTTAAAGTTATTGTTATTGATATTGATTCTCAACCATAACTTATGAACTGAAAAGTAGTTGTGTTTTGCATTCCGTACTTTATCGGTTGAAACAAACAGAATAGCTTTATATTGTTAACTCACTTCGTTCTGAACCATCCAAACTCTTTCTTTGCGCATCTCATAAACAATTCCAAATATATCAACGGAATCGTATTTATGAATTCGTTGTAAAATACGATCTAAAGCTATAAAAGTTCCGGAACGTCCGACACCAGCAGAACAATGAACTATTATTGGTTTATTGCTGTCCGGAGAACATCTTTCTCTGAAAGCTCTCACAAATTTGACCAAAGTTTTGGGTGGTTCGGGAACTCCGAAATCAGGCCAAGTTGTGAAATGGAAGTGACGAACGATTCGTGACTGATCTCCCTTTTGGATGATATTTGAATTAATAACTTATTCTGAAATGAAATTTATTTTTGAACACTTACTCGCATTACTTTGAACTCAGATATAGTCCAATCGGGATATTGTGATTCATTTAAAATAGTGACCTGAATATCGCCATAAAATACAGGTTGAGTGTCAAAAGGCCAATAATGATCACATTTTTCTCTTCCTTTCTCAATACAACGCGTAAGCATAACAATAGCTCTTGAATTTTGTTCCCAAGCCATGCGCCAGAAGTCATCTCTAGTGCTGTGAAGACAGCCCTGAGTCACTATGAATTCTCGCGGAGAATTGAATCCTGGAATGTAATTCGCGTTTATGAAGTCAGACCCGTCCTCATCATCGGTTGGCAACAGTTTCACACGTGAGTGATCGTATGGAAGAATATTTGTGAACCTATTTTTAGGTCTATTAACCGGCAGATCCGCCGCATTACACGGTTTATCACGACCGACATGTTTGAGAAGTTCAAACTCTTCTGAGAAGCGGAAATCAGAATCGGCTGACATTATGCGGAAGTGATCAGAAAAGTCTTTCAATTTGATAGGTCTAGTTGTGATTAATTCACTTTCTGCTATTGAAAGTGTGTCATCTTTTCCGCTGTGATGAGTATTACTCGCTTTCTTCGCTGCACTGAAAGGTCCGAGCCTTCGATGTTTGAGATATAGTATAATAACTGCCAAAAATATTAAAAGGATTAATGGAAGAAAAACGCCTAAATATAGTGCAGTGTTGTCGGGATCTGTTGATATTGCATATGAATAGACAGTATCTGTAAATTTTTCAGAAGTTGTGAAGGCTCTGATTTTGATTTTGAAAGTTGATCCCGCCTTTAGTGGTCCGTTACAGTACTTGTACTCAACATTTGAAGTGCATTCCTCTGAGCCAACTGTGAAGTCTTCTATTATTGTCGAGTTGAACGGATAGAAGGGTTCAGTGGCTTGATATGGAGGCCAAACAGAGTACTCCTGAACATCACTCCAAGACGGAAGATCGAGTAGATTTGTGTTAACTGAATCATCTTCAGCTACAATAACAGTATAGGCAAAGACAGGTCCGTACATATTGGAAAAGTAATTCTTTCTAAATCTAATTCTAATAGTGGTGGAAGTGTGAGCCACTTCTGTGGGAAACACATTATCGGCGGGCGGGGGAGCGGACCAGATGGGCATTGACTCTTCCCACAAGGCCTTATGTCCCGGCCCTACTTTGGTGTGCGCTTGGATTTGGAAGACATACGGTTTTCCTGGTATTAAGTTATAAATAGTTCCCTGAGTGTCAATTGGCTCAAACAATTGGTGTTTCATCACTGGATTTCCTTTTATATAATAACTTATTTTAAATCCAGTCAGTATTCCGTTCATTTCAGAAGAAGGTAATGACCACTGAAGTGTAACTTCATTGGGCTTCACATCTACTGATTGGAAATAAGCCACTTTTCCGGGAACGGATTCAAGGGTTAAGAATGTTTGTGAAACTGGAGAACTTCTAAGCATCGTTGATGAACCATAACCTGAAAGAGT